>JAAKBH010000531.1:0-215974 GCA_019776075.1 Amaranthus palmeri
ATCCCTTAAACAAATCAAATTTGTCAAGGAATTTATACACAAAATTATAAAACATGAATGTTTATTTTCCTTTAATTCACACAGCTAACACCTACTAACAAATTGAAATTTTGCTAGAGATTTTAAGCCCAAAAAAAAAAATTTAAATATTAAAAAGATTCTATTCTCATAACAAAATTTGAATTGTTAAAGAATATAAATCAAATGAAAAAACTTAACACAATTTGTATTAACCCTTTTAACAATTAATTTTGTTAAAGAATTATATAAATAAAAATTACATAAAAATATTCAATCCTCCTACAAAAGTCATAGGATATCACCATACTTTATAAAGAATACATAATTTCTTCAAAGGAAAATAAAAATCTAATATTATCAATTGAATTTTCACCTACCCTTTGAATTAAAAAGATTGAATGAAGACAAACATCCCCTTTTTTTCTAACGGCTGCCGAAACACTTGAGGAAGAAAGGGAGAATTTTTTTTGTTTGATTTTTCTTGTGAGCAAAAGGCAAATGAAGAGTATCACAATTTAAAAATAACTCCAAACCTTTAATCTACCCATAACTCCCTTCATAATTTGCCATAAACTATACTTAAGAAGGGAGTTACAAAACCCTTCAAAAACCTTAGTAATAGCCGGCCACTTAATGCTATTACTATTATTATTTTTTTTTATATAATCAATTACTCCAAATAAAATTAATTGCTTAATTTTAATTTTATTACTCATGAAAAACATTAAACCAGATAAATAACGATAACTCGTTACGCGACAATTATTAATTCACTCGAACTTGATTATCATTTGATTTAAATCTCGAACATTAATTCATTAAAATTCACGTGGTGTTACAGACTACCCCCCTTAAAAGAAGTTACGCCCTCGTAACTTACAAGAAACCGACTAGCACACAACCCAACACATACATGAGACCAATAAAACTCAAGTCAAAGAAGTTTATCATATGCTACGCGCGCGAAATTCCTATCGCCCTCTACCCCCCTTAAAGGAGTTACGTCCCCGTAACGCGACTAACCTGAAAGAGCTGAGGGTACTTTTCCCGCATAGAGTCCTCGGTTTCCCAGGTAGCCGCCTCGCGCTCATGGTTTGACCATAGAACTTTGACCATGGAAATATCCTTTCGCCGTGTACTACGAACTTTCTTGTCTAAGATGCAGACCGGTCGCTCTGAATAAGACAAGGAGGGGTCTAATTCTAAAGGTTGCAGTAAACCTCCCGGTCTTTTATGTTCGCTCTTAACCTTTTGACAGGTCAAGCAACGCGATACATATTCAGCAACATCCTTTTTCATTCCCGACCACCAGAACATCATCTTAAGATCTTGATACATTTTATCCCCACCCGGATGAACGGAAAATTTTGTACAATGGGCTTCATCCAAAATGCGTTCCTTCAAGGATGTTTCCCCCGACGGTAGGCACCATCGACCTTTAAACCTCAAACTCCCATCTTCATGAACCAAAAATCCCTCCTTCTCGAGCCTGTTCTTTTAATTTCAACAACTTCGGATCTTTATCCTGAGAAGTCAAAATCTCCTCAAAAAACGAAGGTGCTCAGACCTTCCTTTAATTCACCCGTACGTACCACTTCCAAATTTAACCGAGCAAAGTCCCGATGCAACTCCTCTATTCCATTCAATGCAGATAAGGAATGTTTCGACTTTCTGCTTAATGCATCGGCTACCAAGTTCGCTCGCCCCTCGTGATACACAAACTCCAAGTCATAGTCCGCCATGAGCTCTAACCACTGACGTTGTCGCATGTTCAAATCCGGCTGAGTATAAAGATACTTTAAACTCTCATGATCTGTATAGATTCTACATTTAACCCCATACAAATAATGTCTCCATATTTTGAGAGCAAACACAATCGCAGCCAACTCCAGATCATGAGTAGGATAATTAACCTCATGAATTTTTAGTTGTCGAGATGCATAAGCAATGACTTTACGTTCTTGCATCAAAACACATCCCAACCCCTTCTTCGATGCATCACTGAACACCGTATAATCCAACTTAGGATCAGGTAGAGCAAGGACAGTGGCCGAAGTTATTCTTTCCTTCAAAGTCGCGAAAGCACGTTCACCCTCTTCGGTCCATTCAAACTTCTTGTCCTTCTTCATCAGGGAGGTCATAGGTCTGGCAATATGCGAGAAATCTTTGACAAAACGACGGTAATACCCAGCCAAACCTAAGAAGCTTCGAACTTCGGTGACATTCTTCGGTGAGGACCAATTTCGAACCGCTTCCACTTTTACCGGATCCACCGAAACACCCTCCTTTGAAACGAAATGACCCAAAAATGACACTTTTTCCAACCAAAATTCACATTTCGAAAACTTAGCGAACAACTTATTTCACGCAAAGTTTGCAAAATCACACGCAAATGTCCCTCGTGCTCATCACGGTCCTTTGAATAGACTAGTATATCATCAATAAAGACAACCACAAACTTATCCAAGTACGCACTAAATACTTGATTCATCAAACACATAAATGCGGCTGGAGCATTTGTCAACCCAAAGGACATCACGGTAAACTCAAAATGTCCGTAACGTGTCCTAAAGGTCGTCTTATGAATATCCCCTTCAGCAATCCTCAATTGGTGATAACCCGACCTTAAATCGATTTTCGAAAATATCCCAGCTCCCCTCAACTGATCAAACAAGTCATCTATACGAGGTAACGAGTATTTGTTCTTAACGGTAACTTTATTTAGCTCCCTATAATCGATACACAATCTTAAACTGCCGTCTTTCTTCCGTACAAACAAAACCGGAGCGCCCCAAGGTGAAACACTTGGTCGGATATAACCCTTATCCAACAAATCCTCGAGCTGAGACTTCAATTCCTCCATCTCCTTTGGGGCCATACGGTACGGGGCCTTTGAAATTGGTCCCGTACCAGGCACCAAGTCTATCGTAAAATCAATTCCTCTTTGCGGCGGCATACCACGAATCTCCTCAGGGAAAACATCCACGAATTCATTTACCACCGCGACATCGTTAGGATCCACCTCCTTCTTCCCTTCCTGCATGATGTGACACAAGTACAAAGGATGTCCTTGTCTCACCAGCTTTTGTAATTTCAAGGGCGATACTAAGTTTGTTTTAGGCCCCTTAGAAAACTTTCTATATCTAACGTTTTCCCCATGTGGTCCCACCAGTAACACTCTTTGCTCCCTACATTCAAGGGTTGCTTTGTACCTTCCTAACCAATCCATTCCCAAAATCACTTCCAATCCCTCCAAATCTAACACATATAGATTACTAGGAAAAACAACTTTCCCTATCTTCAAAGGCACATCTCTATACAATCTATCGCAAGTATATAATCTCCCCGAAGGGACTGCCACGGTATAAGATACATTCTCAAAAGCTCCTAGATTCAGTTCGTCTATTTTACTTCTCGCCAGAAAAGAACAGGTTGCACCCGAATCAAATAATACATTAACAGCTACAGAATGGACGGTGAACGTACCTATAACCACCTCTGTTGTCTGGTCAGCCTCCCTGGAACTGACCGCAGATACCCGTCCACTAGCCGACTGAGCGTTCATTCCTCCCCCTTGATTTCCCATACGTGGTGTTCATGAACCCTCAGCCCGATTGCCATCTGAACGAACTTGTCCCCCATTAAACTGTCGTTGAAACCTCGGACCATTGTTACCCTGATTATCTACTCCAGTTGAACGATTTCCTTGCCTCCCAAAGCCAATCTGGTGTTGAGGTCGATGTTGTTCCCCTATCAGTCGACTTTCACTCCCTTTCTTTATGTAGCACTCGTATTCCCTATGTCCTTTCTTATGACAGAAATTACATTCAACTAAATTTCCTTCACAATCCTTTCCGGGGTGGTTCTTCTTACACCTCCTGCAGAAGTACTTCCTTTCCTTTCCATCCCGATCCAGTAAGGTTTCGTCGGCCTTGTTTCCCCCCTGAATCCAGGATTCACACCAGAAGTGCTTCCTTAAAAGCCACCAAAAGCTTTTGGTTTCTTCAAGTGGAAACTTACAGGTGCCCCAGAGGTCTGTCCTACCAATTCCTTTCTCTTCTCGGTAAAGCTATTCTTCTCCTTTTCTTTCTCCTTCCTTAAAATATTCCCTACCTGAGCTTTATACATCTGTTCTAGCATGCTGTAACGATCACTTTCAATATGCTTTTGAATATCGAACGATAACCCCAGCTCAAAGCGTTGCATTTTCTTCTCTTCAGTGGGTACATCATCAGGACAGTATTTGATGTACTCCATGAACTTGTGGTAATATTCATCAACAGTCAAACTACCCATTTCAAATCGGGCAAACTCATTTGATTTATCCTTCCTCACGTGTAAAGGATAACACTTCTACCGCATAGCCCTTTTAAACATATCCCAATCGAAAAGTCCCTCAGCTTGTTCTATTAACCCTGCCTTACTATTTGCCCACCAATAGTCAGCTTCCCCGGTCAAATAAAAAAAACTGCCTGATTAACATTCAGATCTTCTGGACATTCTACTACATCAAAAAGTTTGTCAAACTCTCTTAACCAATGTTCAAGTTCTGATGGTTCTCCTTTACCATCAAAAGGGGATGGTTTGCTCTGGCTAATCCTCTTGCTCATATCAGAAGCCTGTTCAGACAAAGACCTCTCTTGTGGCGCACTAACCCCGGCTAACGCCTTAACTAAGCTCCTTAAGGCTCGGTTAGTTCCGTTCTTAGCTAGCCTTTTTCGGGAGAGAGGAGGCATCTTTACAACCAAAAGAATGGTACTAATTACTAACGTGTCCTAAGGTCTCGTAGATTCTTAAGAAAAGAGAGGTGCTTGAAACAAAAATAAACACAAGTAAATACACACATCCAGATGTCTACAAGTATATTATTAATTGTAGTGGCTATTAAGTCATTCTAACATATCGTAAAAACAAACGAAAGAAACAAAAAGAGAGCACTGAAAACAACTCAATATACTATTTTATTGATAATTTTTATTAATTTATAACAACTTACGCCAAGCGTTTACATTATTAGGAAAAGAGAACAACTAAAAAGATAACAAAACAAAAAGAAAGATAAAATAAGAAAATTAACGCCAAGCATCTATAACATCAACAGACTCATCATAATTAGTTATGTCAAAATTTTCATCATCCCCGTCGTCTCCAGAGTCAGTACTAGAGCTCATGTATCCTCCTTCTGATTCCCAGTCGCTATCCATTGGGCTGTTTATTAGCAACTCTTCTTCTTCTTCCTCAGGATCCTCCTCATTTGAAAATTCCCCTCCAGATTCAACCCTAAATCCATACAGATCATAATGGGATCCCCAACCTTCTCTCTCATCTTCACTAATGTTCTCTATAGGACTTAGTGATTCCTGTTTAGGGTCTCGCATCTCAAAAAAATTCCCAAACTGTGACCTGAGGTCTACTAGTGGAGGGTCAGATAGGTACCCATCTCCTACATGCTCCATAATTGTATCAGATTCTTCCTTTATATGGAGTTCTTCCTCTTCCATAGGTTCCACCTCATCATTATGTTCCTCCTCTTCTACTTTCTCCTCCTCTTCGGGGTCTTCTTCTTCATCTCCATCATACCCCTCTCCTCCTAAGGGTCCGTTTTGGAAGTTAACTCCATTGGGCTCCCTCGGGGTTACGTCTACCACCTTCCTTGATTCAGATAATTGGGTTATCCTATCTAGATCCATTTGTAGGTCGAAACATATCCTATTAACCTTTGTTCTTATCATAATCATCCTTTCCCTATAATCCCGTATGCTCTCTCCATCTCTTATTTTCCATATGTCGTTATTCAAAACCTCCCTCCATGCAGTTTCAGGGTCAAACCTCGATGCATTGCTAGTTTGGTTAGGGTGTGTGGGTTCATCGGGGCCTTTCCCTTGTCCATAATCCTGAACATATGCACAAACGGATAGTAATTAAAAGATTGTTGACAACCGAAGTCGTCTATACTATTGTAGGGTTCTAACGGTCCCCTCCCAAGCATACCCCAAAACATATCACAAAACAGTCGGTTTTAGAACGATGGTCCCACCCCGTCTCTCTCTACTAAGGTCAAATATTCCTTTATCTCTAAGGGAACGTTGGCTCTGATACCAATTGTAACGGTTCGGTTCGCGTGAGCCGGATAATCATATGAAAATATTAATCCGGTTCACAACTGGACACTTAGAGGGAAAATTTCCATCCAAGATCGTTAACGTTCCAACGATAAGGGAACATAACTAAGCGAAAATTAAAACATATGGTAGTGACAGGTTTATAAAGTTCATAATACAACTGGAGAACCCAACGGCCTCTACTAACGAAACGACAAAACGAACTAGTCTAAAATCCATTACACAAGAGTAAATTATTTCTACTATGTTTATTATTACATAAAACGCGGTCTTGGGTGACGGGATCCTAACTTCAACCTCACTCCAAATCCCACCTGCAATCAACCTGCTAGTCGTCGATTGACAACGGAAGCAAGTTCAAAAGAACAATCCAATACACGTCAGAGACAACATACAAAATATCAACAAGTGGAAAGCAAACAATGTGTTCACCCTAACATGCAAAGGCTCTAAAATATATTTATTCCAAATCCCAACTTGAAACGTTGCCCGTCCTTTTCGGGTCGTCCAAGTAATAATCCAATTCATTTGGAGGAATACACTTGGGAGAGCTAATCCCAAGGCAACCACCGACCTAAGACGTTGCCCGTCCTGTTCGGGTCGTCAAAGGTTAAAGTATGCATACCCCCATGGTGACCGTAATGATCCAAAACTGCCATGGGAACGAAATTATATAATCCATTCCAAAATATTAACCCATTGGGATAACCCAAAACATCCATCCTCAATTTCCAAGTTAAACTTCTTTCAAATTATTTGAGGTGTCTAATCCTTATGTGAGTCACAATGCAATATTCAAGCATGAAACAACACTACTTGCATAACCACATATAATGTATGGTCTAAGCGTGTACCTTTAAGCAACAGCAAATAGCGATAATTCAAACGCTACAGGAATTTCACCCTCTTATGAATCGAGGTCCTAAACAAACAAACACACAAAACGAACACGTATTAGAACGTGTTTTCACCTCTAACTCATTCCATACCACTAATATATCAATAAAACTTAATAATTTTAATTGATTTCATCAAATTACAAAAAAACTCAAAATTCCATTTTAACCAGAAACTTAAACTGTCGATTCGGACAGTTTAGAAAATCCAAATGATAAATCCGACTTCACCACTGCGTCCGGAACGCATCAATTACCTTGGACACCAATTTTCAGAATTTCTAAAATCCGTTTACTATTTTTAATTATTTTAAGCGTTTAAACAACTTTTTAATATACCGATTCATCAAAACAACACGAAAAACATATCCTACTTAAAGGAATGTGAGGCGTCACTTCCGGGACAGCCATCGGAAATTCGTGCCATGTAACATAACATCGAATTTCGATTATTTCTTTTACATGAAAAGAAAGATCCACCTAACAATTCATAACTAAGAAAATAACAAAAACCGAATCGTAAAACAACATAAATTCAAATTCTTAATACACAATCTCTTAACAATTTCAACCACCAAAAATAATTACTATTTCTCACGTAAATTCATCCATCATCGAACACGAACCATTCAAACACATATTAAAAAAAAATAAATTCAAATAATAGAATTTAATACTTGATCATTGCACAAATCGATCTATTATATATTTTTGTAGAAATCATAAGCCAAACCATATGATTCTAATCACATATATAAATAAATTCAATCCCTTAAACAAATCAAATTTTGTCAAGGAATTTATACACAAAATTATAAAACATGAATGTTTATTTCCTTTAATTCACACAGCTAAACACCTACTAACAAATTGAAATTTTGCTAGAGATTTTAAGCCCAAAAAAAAAATTTAAATATTAAAAGATTCTATTCTCATAACAAAATTTGAATTTGTTAAAGAATATAAATCAAATGAAAAACTTAACACAATTTGTATTAACCCTTTTAACAAATTAATTTTGTTAAAGAATTATATAAATAAAAATTACATAAAAATATTCAATCCTCCTAAAAAGTCATAGGATATCACCATACTTTATAAAGAATACATAATTTCTTCAAAGGAAAATAAAAATCTAATATTATCAATTGAATTTTCACCTACCCTTTGAATTAAAAAGATTGAATGAAGACAAAATCCCCTTTTTTTTCTAACGGCTGCCGAAACACTTGAGGAAGAAAGGGAGAATTTTTTTGTTTGATTTTTCTTGTGAGCAAAAGGCAAATGAAGAGTATCACAATTTAAAAATAACTCCAAACCTTTAATCTACCCATAACTCCCTTCATAATTTGCCATAAACTATACTTAAGAAGGGAGTTACAAAACCCTTCAAAAACCTTAGTAATAGCCGGCCACTTAATGCTATTACTATTATTATTTTTTTTATATAATCAATTACTCCAAATAAAATTAATTGCTTAATTTTAATTTTATTACTCATGAAAAACATTAAACCAGATAAATAACGATAACTCGTTACGCGACAATTATTAATTCACTCGAACTTGATTATCATTTGATTTAAATCTCGAACATTAATTCATTAAAATTCACGGGGTGTTACATATATATATATATATATATATATATATATATATATATATATATATATATATATATATATATATATATATATATATATATATATATATATATATATATATATATATATATATATATATATATATATATATATATATATATATATATATATATATATATATATATATAGATTTAGGATCAAATGAGAAGGGGTCTCAAAATGAGAAGGGTGAGAAGTAATCTGAAGCGTTCATTTTTTAGATCAATGGATAGATTTAATTTGTTCATTTTTTAAGTTGCACGCGGTTCAATTTGTACTATTAACCAATTTCTTTAATACTGAACCGGTTCAATAAATCATTTTTTAAAGATACTATGTTCTTAGAAACCGATACTATGTTATGAAAAAAGGTTACTATGATTATGTATAGTTACTGTCTTCTCTTAACTCTGATACACAAGGTAGTATATGTTAAACTGAACCATAGTATCCTTTAATCATAACATAGTATCTTACTTCTAAAAACATAGTAACCTTTAATTATGACATAAACAACATGGAGAATAAGAAAAAGATGAGAGCAGCGATTGTGGTTTTCATCCGTTAGATTTTCCTAAGATCACTTGCTAATACATCCTTCTCATCCTTCTCATGTGAGACCCCTTCTCATTGGATCCCTCCACTATATATTATATATATATATCTATATAATATATATATATATCTATATATATATATATATATATATATATCTATATATATATATATATATATAGATATATATATATATATATATATATATAATATAATATATATATATATATATATATATATATATATATATATATATATATATATATATATATATATATACATATATATATTATATATATATATATGTATATATATATATATATCTATATATATATATATATATATATATATATATAATATATATATATATATATATATATATATTATATATATATATATATATATTATATAAATATATATATATATATCATGTCACGCTACCTTCATGGAGGGCAAGGACTATGAAAAGGAAGCCGCCTACATGGACGGGCCAAAGACAATAACGACCACTTAAGGTGGATAAAGAATAAAAATAGAATTAATTTACCTGTTTTTCGTATTTTTATATTTTCAGCCATTTATGTTCATTTTCTGCATATAGTTGCTTCTTGAAAGTTGTAGATCTTTTCGAGCTAATAGATTTAGACCCAAAATTTACTTAAAACTGAGCTTTGTACTAAAAGATATGACTATTTCAATATTCACTAAAACTTGGCCGAGACCGTCTCAAGGTGAGACGGCCCAATATCGCGGCCCAATTTAAGGCGCGTGGCCTGCACGCGCGCGGGTTTCCCTCCAACTTCCCTTATTTCTTTTTTGTTTGGTAACCGTTAAACTTCCTGATTTGAAAACTTCCATTTCAGTTTTATTTCAAATCAAATTTAATTTCCTTCTTGATTCTTCTTCCTCCAATGTCGTTCTTGCTTCTTCTTCCTCCATTTTCGTTCTTCCTCCATTTTCCTTCTTGTTGCTGCACTTAGGTCGTCTTTTCTCAAACTTTAATGGTAACGATTTTGTTGTTTTATTCATGTTTATTTTCGTTCTTCCTCCATTTTCGTTCTTCCTCCATTTTCGTTTTTTCGTTTGTTTTTTTGATTTTCATACATTTGTTGATTTTGTTGTATTTTTTCCTCTGTTTTTGTAGTGTTTTTGTTTTCTTATAAACAATGGTGAAGCCCCGAGGTAAGAAACAGGACGAGGATTTGTCGTTGGCATGCATTGCAAAGCAAAAAGGATTAGCAAAGAAGAGTGGTAAAATCTCCAAGAAATCGGCTGGATTGTATATGTTAAGTTGTTAACTGTATGTGTGTTAAGAATGTCTTCAAAAGGTTTATTTTTGATAATTGTATGTGTTAAGTTGTTAACTGTGGGAAATAAGATGATAAGTGATGCTGTTAGGTCGAAGATTTAAATTGTGTTTGATTGACTTTTAAAAGTGTTAATTTTTGAAATTGTATGTTTTAATGAGTTAATTCTGTCATTTAACATATTAATTTGTTAATAGTCTGTTGAAGAGATGAACTGTTGAAGAATGTTGATACATTCAACAAAGAAAAAAGAAGAGGGAGCAGTATGCACAAAAGAAGATGGAGGAGTATGCAAAAAAGAAGGAGGAGTTGTCACAAAAGAAGAAGGAGGAGGAACAAAGGAAGAAGGAGCATGAAGTTTTGAAGCGACCAAAGAGAACTAGCAGGAACAAGTTGGTTCCGGTGAAGGATATCACAAAGGGGAAATAGTCAACAATTTGTAATTTGTGTTGAATGTTGAACAATCATATATATAGTTTACTAAATCTTAGTTTATTTTGAACAATTAAAACAAGTTAGTAGAACATTATTGTTTTTTGTTTTTTGGTGGTAAACATTTTGATGTTAATATATGATGGCTTGTATTTTGTTTACTTTGATGTAATAGAAGGTTAACTTTCGAAATTGCTTTTTTTTAAAATACTAAATTGTCCTCCTAAAATACTCAATTGTTCTCCTAAAATACTCAATTGATATGCTATACAATGCATATTTGTTTAACTTGATGTAATGTTATAATGTCAAAATTGTTATGTTAAAATTATCAATTGTCATCTTAAAATAGTCAATTGTCCTCTTAAAGTATTCAGTTGTCGTCTTAAGATAGTCATTTGTCCTCTTAAAGTATCCAGTTGTCATCTTAAGATATTCATTTTTCATCTTAAAGTAATCAATTGTGCTCTTAACATACTCAATTGTCCTCTTAAAAAAAATTGATGTACAAGTTGTATATGATTTCACAAATAATGGTATTGAATCAAATTATATGTTTGATTTTCTATTCCATCTTCAATTTCATTAGTACTCTTTTCAGTTATCTTGTTAACTTCATCAATTGTTGCCTTATATAGTGTTTCTACCACCTTTCTTGCTTCTTCATTGTCTCCATGTAAGTGTGGAACGTCATGCATGTTGTCATCACTATATCCATCAAACCAGACGCTGTTAAGAATCAAACTGAGGGTATTATCAATGAAACTGAGTGTGTTAAGCAAAAAACTTTATTGGACAATTGGTACATTTAGTCTTTAAATTGATTGTAATGGAGAACTGAACATTTTAACTATGAAATTGAATGTGTTAAGATAGTAATTTAATTAAGTAGTTATGCGTTTGATAACTGAGTGTGTTAAGACAATTGATCCATTCAGTTTAATTAAGAACTTATGCGTTTGATAACTGAGTGTGTTAAGCAAAAAACTGAGTGTGTTAAGCAAAAAACTTCAATGTATTTTGATAATTGAGTGTGTTAAGACAATTGATCCATTCAGTTTATTTAAGAACTTTATGCGTTTGATAACTGAGTGTGTTAAGCAAACAACTGAGTGTGTTAAGCAAAAAACTTCATTGTATTTTGATAATTGAGTGTGTTAAGACAATTGATCCATTCAGTTTTATTAAGAACTTATGCGTTTGATAATTGAGTGTGTTAAGTAAAAAACTGAGTGTGTTAAGCAAAAAACTTCAATGTATAAAAGCTCAATTGATCATACCTTTGTTGTCTGCGTCGTCTTCATCATACATCTCCATCGTCAAAATCACCATTAACATCTTCATCATGAAGAAATTCTGAAAAATTGTTAAGAATATGGCTTTCACATATAGATCGTTCATCTTGAAAACGAATCAAGAAATCACCTTCAATTTGTGTTCTTGATTCTTCTAATCTCATTTCAATTGCAAATTCATTCATTAAATCATCTATTTTAGCCATTCTTGAAACGAAAATGAAGAAATTTGCAGAGATTGTGATGAAAGTGAGAGAAATTGATTAGTTGTAGTTTATTTAGGGAAGTTTCTTAATTTTGGAAAACCGCATGTGGAGGAAGTTTCTGAAATTTGGACCGGCTATGGGAGGAAGTTTTTTAAATTTTGGAAGTTTATGTTTTAAAAGAGGAAGTTTATATATTGCATTGATAGCTCCCTCCAGATTCCCGCCTCTTGCTGTCTTGGGCTGGGCCGTCTCACCGTGAGACGGTCTCGGCCAAGACCAGCTGTTCAATATTTTGTTGCATTATTTATTTTTCTTCAAATTTTTCTTTTATAAACTAAAAATATATATAAACTCCTCTAGATTGATAAAAATAATAAATGAATGAAAATAATTTTCAAATAGCAATCTATTTCTCATAAAAAAATTGATATGTTATATAAAATTTTCTATAAATGATTTTTTTCATTTTTGGAAAAAAAAATTCAAATAAGGAAGAGAAATAGAAGAGAGAAAAAAAGAAGGGAAGAGAGAGAAAGACAGAAGTAGGAAGTGACCAGAAATTTCTCTGCAACATTTCAATCTTATAGAATTCGATTCTATAAGATTGAAATGTTGCAGAGAAATTTCTAGTCACTTCCTACTTCTGTCTTTCTCTCTCTTCCCTTCTTTTTCTCTCTAATCTATTTCTCTTCCTTATTACAAAGATGTAGATAAGGAGGTTTGATCTCTAGACCTTGTGTATAGAGGTCAAAGCCTTACCCACTTGATTTCTTGCTGATCCCTTAGTCAACATATTATAAGTTATATGCTTATTATTTACATTACCATATACTTAAATAAAAAAATAGGAACAACGTATAATAAAGTTTAAATTTTAAACTTTTTACTATAATATTGTTTCTTTAATAAATTACATTTCTTTTCTTAAATTTCATCAATAATAAAAAAAATTAATTTTATTAGTTTTATTTTGGTTTCGAACCCGTAACCTTTTAATACGGATAAGAACCCTCGACCATTGAGGCTTGCATTCAGATGTGATATTAGTTTCTAAAGACTATAATATAACCTATGCTCAAATGTTTCTTAGTTTACTAATTCTCATAATTAATATGTAATCAGAATAATGGCAAGAATTACAAACAGAGATTTTGAAATCCTTGATATTTCTGGACAAAGATATTTGGAATGGAGGGTCGATGCAATGGCATATTTAAAAGCGCAAAGTCTTGATCATTGAAGATTTGAAATCTGAGTATTTGCTCATTGAAGATCCCAGAGAACTCTTTGAAAATCTGAAAAATAGATTTGAACATTTGCAACGTATAATTGCACCAAGGGCACAACAAGAATGGCTAAACTTAAGATTTCATGATTTTACTTCTGTGCGAGAATACAATTCCGCAGTACTTCGAATTACCTCCCAATTACAACTTTGTGGGGGAATCAGTGACCGAAAAGGCAATGATAGAGAAAACACTCACAACCATGCACCCAAACAATGTTGTTCAACAAGAACAATACCGAGAAAGGCGTTGTGATAGATTCTGCGATTTAATTGCTATTCTATTAGTCGCAGAACAAAATAACCAAATTCTCTTATCAAATCCCAATCAAAGACCCACAGGTTCTAAAGCAATTACTCTTGAAAGTAATGCCACTAGAGGTGGCAAAGTTAAACCTCGTAGAGGTGGTTAACTGGTTATAATAACCGAGACGCATATAATAAACGTCAAGGTTATAACAACCAACATCATTATAATAACCGCGTAGTTTATAATAACCAAGGCGATTATAATAATCGTGGAGGTTATAATAACAGAGGAAGGTACAATAATCGCGGGGGAGGAAGAAATAATTCTCATACGAGATGTAATAATTCGTACAGAGGAAAATCACAACGATCTTATAATAAGCCCGAAGAAAAATGTTTTAAATGTGGAATCAAAGGCCACTGGGCGAATGAATGTCGTACTGCCAAGCATCTTGTAGATCTATATATGGCATCACAAACAAATAAAAGGAAGCGTGAAAGTAATTTTGTCAAGGAATACTCTCCTCCATCAAATATTGATGTAGGCTACATATCTTCTGTTTTCAAATGTGACCCGACCCGAAAATCCAAACCGAAACCGAAAGTAAATCGACCCGAAAATATCTTATGTTTCCAGGTTTATCGAACCGACAATACCCGAACCGATGTTGTACACGAACCGGTTGATAACCGAAAATGGGAAAGATGAACCCGAACTGTAACCGAGTTTTGTAACCGACACATAACCGTTAACCAAGATTACCCGAACCTAGAAATGACCGACCCGAGTCATATCCGACCCGAATCATGCTCGAAACCGAACTCGATCCGGCTAAAACCGACTTAACCCGAACGAACTTTTGATCGAATTGCTTTAAAGCTGAACCAATTTTTAAGATAGAAGTATGATATACTTATATTCAATCATTTTATTAGTTAATCTAATAAATACATGATTTCATATATTTAGAGCTAATAATCAATGGTCAATGTTTATTAAACTACTTTTAATCGTATTAGAGGAAAATTTATAGAACTTTATATTTTTAATTTTCGGTCAAACATGTAAAAGTAACAAAGTAATAATGATCACTAATTGATTTGCATTTTAACTATTTTGTTTTTGATCGATAGTAAGTAGTAATACGTAGCCAAATTCTATTTTCTAAAAAACCGAACCCGATATGTACCCGAAAAAACCGAACCAATTATTAACCGATGACAACCCGACACCGATTAATACTCGATCCGAACTTCAACTTGCTAACCCGATAGCTCGAATAACCGATCTTTAACCAAACCGTGATTAACCGACCCGACCCGAGTGTGACCCGTCATAACAAACAGCCGAAACATAACCGATCTGAAATACAACCGAACCGAATGACACCCGTCCGAAACCGACCCGATCACCCGAATGAACACCTCTAGATGTAGCTGATTATTTGGTGGATGACATTCAAAATCTTTAGATTATAAAAACAATTTATGTCTGTTTGTTTATCGCTATCAAAACTTTTTATGTATTTTCTTAAGTGTTTGTTAAACAATTAATTTTATGTATGTTAATTAATTTAATTAATAAAGCATATTTCCATTTTCTATACTAATGATCGTTATATGATTTGAAGATTATGGGTTCCATAAATAAAGATGCTCAAAAATGCTTGATTAATAGCGCAACCTCACATAGTATCCTGAGCTGCAAGTCATTTTTCACTCAGTTAAAGCCAATGAGGGCGAACCTTCACACCATTGCTGGTTCTACCAACATGATAGAAGGCTCAGGAACGATTTGTGTAATCTTTCCAAAAGGAACAAAGATCACGTTACAAGACGCGTTATATTCAAGTAAAAGTCAAAGAAACTTGCTACGTTTTAGAGATTTGTGTCAAAATGGCTATCATGTGGAAACCACAAATAAAAATAACAAAGAATACATATTTCTCATAGCATATGAGTTTGGAAAGAAACAAATTCTTGAGGTAATTCCATTTTTCTCAGGATTGTATTATACTTACATCAGTCCAATTCAAACTTATTGTTCACCCAAAAGGATAGACAATAAGGATGTATTCAACTTATGGCATGATAGATTGGGCCACCCTGGAACAAGTATGATGTCCAAAATCATTAGATGCTCAAATGGACATCCATTGAAAAACATACGGACTCCAAAATCAAATGAGCTTCAATGTGAAGCTTGTTCACTTGTAAATTGATCATTCGACCTTCTAAAACTAAAGTAGAAGGAGAAAATCTGGCATTCCTTGAAAGAATTCAAGGAGATATTTGTGGGCCAATTCACCCACCATGTGGACCATTCAGATATTTTATGGTATTAATTGATGCTTCAACACGATGGTCACATGTTAGTCTACTGGCAACAAGAAATGTTGTATTTGCAAAACTTCTTGCACAAATTACAAGGCTAAAGCTCAATTTCCATATCATCCCATTAAGAAAATAAGACTTGATAATGCTGGAGAATTTACATCCCAATCATTCAATGATTATTGTATGTCAATTGGGATAGATGTAGATCATCCTATAGCCCATGTTCACATACAAAATGGTCTAGCAGAATTATTCATAAAACGATTGCAATTAATAGCTCAACCATTGCTTATGAAATCAAAACTCCCATCTTCTAGTTGGGGACATGCTATACTACATGTCTACATGCAGCAACCTTATTAAAACTAAGACCGAGTGCAAATCATGAATTATCCCCATTACAATTAGTGGTTGGAAAAGAGCCAACTATCACACACCTACGAATATTTGGTTGTGCGGTTTATGTACCTATATAGCTCCACCACAACGAACTAAGATGGGCCCTCAAAGGAGGCTGGGTATCTATGTTGGATATGAATCACCATCCATCATACGATACTTGGGAACCTTTAACTGGCGATTTATTTACAGCTAGATTTGATGATTGTCAGTTTGACGAATCAAAATTCCCTACCTTGGGAGGAGAAAAAGCATGCCCAAATTGGAAAGAAATATCATGGGATGCTAAAAACTTAACTTTTCTTGATCAACGATCAAATTTGTGTGAACAAGAAATACAGTAAATCTTGCATCTTCAAAGTATTGCAAATCAATTGCCAGATGTATTTACAAATATAAAAGGTGTGATAAAATCGCATATTCCTGCTGCCAATGCTCCTGCAAGGATTAATTTACCAACAGAGAATCCACAACTTGGTAATTCCACCATTCGCAAAAAGCGTGGTAGACCACTTGGTGCCAAGGATTTAAAACCAAGAAAATCTAAAAAGAATGAAAATCCTGCTGATATATTTACCAAAGCACTACCAACCGGAAAATTTCAAGAGCTTATAAAGTTAATTGCTGATATATTTAGTTTTTATCCCATAGGGTTTTTCTTGACAAGGTTTTAATGAGGCAGAAATACTAGGTTTAATATATATCTGTTCAAGGGGGAGTGTTATAATATGATATATTTTGATGAACAGATATATATAAATGAACAGTGAAAAGATAGGCATATGAACAGTAATTTAAGGGATAGATTCCTTAAACGGTGATGGAATGTAGTGCATGAACAGTAAAATAGTTTTGCTTTAAATACCCCATTTTGTGGATGAATAAAAGTATCAATCATCTTAAAATCTTACTCAAATACTTCTTGTTTATTGCTTTCTATTATAATATGTTTATTTTTGTACTCTTAATATTTAAATTGTTGTATTTATATTTGAGTCATTTAGATTTTTTTTATAGCATATGATGGGTTTTAGACTTTTAAAGTTACTTTATGTTGAATTATTATTATTTGATCGTCTAATTTAGATATTCGATTGGCGTTGTAGTAAACTTTCTAATAAAAAAGATTATTTTGATTTTTAAATTCCATGATAAAATAAGAAAACCTACAATTTTTTAAATTAACCCTAATTCGGACAAAAATAAAATAGTAACTCGTTGGATCACTCTAAGCTCACCCAAAACCCGGAGTTGAAAATGACTCATCTAAAACTGATCCGATCCAATACTCAACTGATCGACCGTTTTCTAGTCTACTTGTGAAGTTGTGATGCTTGCATTGTCATTAGTCATGTCTTCTATTATATGGTTTTCATCTTAAAAATGATTGAGAAATTCCACATGATAATCATTAGGTTTTGGATTTTCCATGTGGTAACCTTGAGATTTACCAAATTGTTCCACTGTGAGTCTGTGACCATTTTGCATGTAATACGTAAGAAAAACGTTAGCAAACGTTAATTTTAAAGCTTCAAGGCTGTTGTACGCCTATTTATACGACTCACCATTTCAAATGTCATCAGTGTCAACCCTTTCCCCCAAAGTATAATCCCTAGCTATGATTTTGATGAAAAATGGTAGAATTGGAATTTATCTTTTAAGAAAAAATATTAAAAATAATGACATTTGAAACGATGAATCACGTAAATAGAATTTCCCAAAATGATTTGACTTTTGAGATTGTTCGTCTGATTTATTTTAAACTTAATTTTCTTTTATTAATTCACTGATTTATTTTTGTTTTTTTCTCCATAAGAATTTCTACTTTATTTCTTGCTTTGTATAAAACGAAACAAGTTTATCAAGTGCTTCGTTTTATTTGTGCTTGTCCAATGTTTATCAAGACCTTCAACAATCACAAGAAATAAAGACTCCAATGTTTTAAGATTATTAAAACACACAAAAATGAAGGATCATTAAGGACTATTCAAAAATAATTAAATACTAGTAGTATGTAAATGTAAGATGGAATTAGTGGACAAGTTGCATAATAATTAAGCAACTCATCCGTGGATCCATCTCCACGGTTGTCTGGCCGCTGCTGCATTAACACAGCTGTTTCTGTACGCATCTTTTTACAAAGTTCACAACCATTAACATATGAACTTTCAATTTTAATCCAGATGCATTTACTCAATTTCACAAATCAAATTACATAAACAAAACAGTATCAAATTAAGAATGTGAGAAGGAATTAGTAGACAAGAAGCAAGAAAAAGGCTTCTTATCTGTGGATCCGTCTCTAACGGTTGTCTGGCCGCCGCTGTATCTATTGATTCGCAATTAAATCAATAGAAAACAGCTAATTTCTTTATGCACCTTCGCTCGAAGGTTACCACTATTGGATTTTTATTCGTGGTGCCTTCTATACATGGTGCAAATGATTTATGTACAAATCCGTATCCATTATTTAAAAAAAATTGGGGAAAACTAAACAAATTAAAGAATCATTCACGCATGAAAAAATTGGGGGAAACTAATTTGATTGATGAATCATTCACCAAGAAAAACAAGATCGAACAATCGAAATCCATTAATATCCAATATGAAGAAAACGATTTGTTTTAGTTTGAAATACTAGCTATAAAGAATGGTTTTTGAGAAGAGAAAGAAGAAATTGATGATTGTTGTGGTGAGGGAGGCGGAAAGTTCCATTTTATAGGTTAAACAAAACCTAACTTGAAGACTTAAGATGCCAATATGAGAAATTTGGGCTTATGAGTTAAGATGTAAATAATTTGAGCCCATCGCTATTTTTGAACAACAAATTTTATATGAAATTGTTTCATTATGAGACGGGCCCATACAAATTGTTCAATTGATTCTTTTTAGGAAATTGCATACGGTAGCATTAAATTTTCATAAAATACTAGTGGTAGCACTTTTGTAAGATTTTTTCACATGATAGTATCCAGTTTATACCTTATCTAACTGTTGTAGCATAATCCATTAAATTCTTCAATTATCGTTTAATTAACCATTTAGATGTTTATACCCTTATTAAGTGTTGGTTGTTGTCTTTACAATTTGCCCTAAATTATATTTATGTTCTCAAATGTTTAATTCACCATTTTAACGTCTAATTCACTGTTTAATTAATCAATACTCTCAAATGTTGTAACAACTTTGTTTCCATTCATTAAAATTTATAAATTTAACTTTTTAAAAATAATTAGAGAGTTCTAATATGTTTTGTTTGGTTTGTAAAATATACTAATTTATAAAGATATAAATGTCTGTTATATTTTTCCTTCGATTCCCACTCATCTCATACGAACCCCTTGATTAGAGGGGTTCAAAACAAACCCCATGACCCGATAGACACCCGACTTTTATAACCGAACCCGATTTGACCCGACTTAAAAATGAATCTACAATTATGTAAAACCAATGTGGACACAAAACTCGATTTTGAATCGACCCAAAACACCTAACCCGAAATCAACCCGATGACCCGAATGAATACCTTTATCCTTGATGATAGATTGGTGGAAATCTAATACCAACCCCTTGATGATAGATTGCTGGAAAATGATTAAGATCTTTTCTTATTCCCAAATTTAATTTTAATCCAATTCCTATACATCAAACATGGGATAAATGATAATTACTCCCTCTGTCTCATTTAATATGCTGTTTTTTTCATTTTGGTTCGTTCCGTTTAATTTGTATCATCTTAATTTTTGGCGATGACTCATCACTTCTTCTAATATCATCCATACATTTTAATTTCCTTTAATTTTATCCGTACAATTCATTTTGTCTGTTTACTTATTATACATTTAAAAAAAACTACCAAAATGATGCAAACCAAATAGAACAAGGTGTACATTTTAGAGTAAAAGAAAAATAGGTAGAAATAGAATTGAGAAGATATCATGAAATGCGGTAGTGTCTGTGTTACAGTGCCCAAGAAGAGCGGATATGGCTGCCGCTGCTGGGAGTATTAGAGGGTTTTACCCTTCTACACCTGCTCATAGTCTTATGGCTGTTGGGAATTTCAAATTCAAATTGACATGCAAATGCAAATCTAGAGAAACACCCTCAGTCAGTTCTCCACTTTTCAAAACTATTTCTGATATTCACAACACTGCTGTCATTGCTTGCCTTCGAGCTCCCAGGTACTTATTGTTTAATTCTCTTTCTTTATCTGAATTACAATGCCTATTTGAGTTTATAATTCTTTTATATATTTCGGTGATGGGTCTTCGCTTAAATTCTTTATGTTTGTGTAATGTGTTGGTTAATCTTTAATTCAACTTTTGGAATTTAATTTCATCTTAAAGTCATGACATATTGAGTTAAGTAAAGATGATATATGGGTAAGATTCCCAACTCCCAAGCTACATGATATTTGATGTTATGGAGCCATGAACATTGGCATATAGCTACTTATGTGGATGACCTAACTTATCTTTAACTTCTTATGTTTACTTGCAACTCTCATGGATGGTGGTGAAGCTTCGCGCTACGTTGGATACTTGGATAGAGAGAAATGTAAGGAAAGGAAGGGCGGAATTTGGAAGGATGAAGAATCTTATTTGGATAATAAAAAGCAGGGGAGGGATTTGGAGGGAAACATAGACAAGTTTTGTTAAGAATACAATCTCTCTTAAGATGGAAAGATTTGGAGGGAAAATGCTTGTTTTCCTTCTTTTTCTCTTCTCTTCTAAAGAAATATGATGCACTCTCCCTCCTTACCTCTGCTTTCCCTTCCTTTCCTTCCCCTTCCCTTCTTTTATTTTCTCCCCTAATTTGCTATCAAAACATAGTGTTAAAGTGCGTAATTTTTGGCAATCATTGTCAAATTGAACTGGATTGTTGAGTAGTGGTTGATTCGTACATTATATTAAGTGGGCGGAAAGTGGGTTTAAAGTGTCACAGTTAAAGTCAATGACAAACTCAATGTAGTATAATCGAAAATTTTGCTTAGTGACGTACATTATTTGATTTGTCGGTTTATGTCCATAAAAACATAAAAACAATAATGTATAGCCTTAATTCCAAAAGGTTGGGTTCAACAAATTGAAATGATATTGATGATTGCCAAAGTTTATTGGGGTGAATATATATATAGCTTTGAAATATCAAATAGTTATTGTTCCACTAGAAATTTGAATTTGAGCTGAATTTTTTCTAGAAAAGTAGTAATTTATATTTGCCAACATCATACTACTTTCAACTTTAGATACTATTTCGACCTATCTATATGTCAAATGTCAAGTTGATTCAATACAATAACCTTATTTTTATTTTCTTTTATTATATATAGCAAATATACATAATTTTCCAAGAGTCGGAAGATTAAAGTGGGTCAAATGACCCCATAGACACATATGTGTGCCTTTGGTCATGTTGTAGAGTGTTATAATTTGGCGTGTAGATGCGGATGTGCCGGCCTAAGTAGGAACCATGTTGAAAATTATGGCTTGAAGGTGTAACCAGTAACCATGAGCTAAACTAATTATACAAGTTATAAGATGTAATGCAAAACAATTTATAAGGAACACCATTTTACGAGATTGACATGGCTACGTCCTCCCCTAAGCAAGCTTTTTGTATTACGTATGTTTGTTTAAACTTGAAAGGACAGAGAGCTAGTAAGTCAAAGTCAAAGTACGATGAAGGTATTACATGAGGTGAGATAACAAAGGGGTGTGGCAGAAGTAGGGGAGAAAGATTATACACAAGCATGGAAAGCCTGAGAAGATATTAAAACGCAAGCGTGACCTTGGCTTAATTTACAAAGCTCACTGAACAAGCTATGCACAAACTTAGTCATGAAAATCACATGTCTAAGCAACTCTAATGACTTGATTCTAAACAACTTATCTTTCATGGTCAAAGCTCCAAACATATGGCTTGATTCAAGTTAACATTGAGTAATTGGAAAAAAATTTATTATTTGAAATCATTTGAATGAACTGATTTTGAAATCCTTGTACATGTATATGGAAGGAATGGTGGTTTACACTTCTTCATATGTTAGTGCAGAGCAAGCACTTGGAGCAGCTAGAGCAGCACTACATGGGGGCATCAAAGCTGTAAGTGGCTTGCTTTAGTGAAAACTTAAAAATTCTTTATTGAGTATATTTCAGTAGAATAGTTACATTAATTTAGTTTATGATTCAAGTAACTTGACTAATGACAAGCTTGATGGATATACTAGAAGTTGTCTCTAGTAAAATGTCTCGAGTTTTCATCTAATTCTCTTGCACTTCGCATGAGCAACAACAAAAATTTACATTCTTTAACACCAACATTATCTGGTCAGCTACCTGAACCAAAACAAATCAACATGAGAGATTATCGATAAATAAGATGACACTCCAATGGAACAACACCAATGCAAAAGTCATAATCCAGGATTGTGATCAATTGCATGAACCAATAGATCATTTTCAGTGGTGATCCACATGAATTCTTCTCCATTCATTTCAATTTTCTACAATCTCAACCTATAAGTCCAAATCTTTCATATCCCGTTCCACTCTTGCTCTCCATGTAAATTTTAGTCTTCCTCACCGTCTTTTTGAGTCCCTAGAGATCCAACCACGAGAATTGATTTTTGGTCATGATCATGGGATGTGACTAGTTTTTATTCAGCTCGCTGTCACTAACCTACGATCACCCTCCACCTTTATCCGGACTTCAGACCAATAATTAGCAACGAGCATTCACCCATGGAGTTACACTCCATCGGAACATAAATGAAAAGTTTCCCTTATAATAGGATAAAAAGCTTTGTGTCTTCTCTTAGTTTTTTTTCATGTCTTTTGTTTATGCTTCAAATGCATTCTTAATTTTTTCAATGAGTAATCTGTCGTCCAATAATGTCTCTTAGAGCAAAAACTGTAATTTTCTGTTTTAATCTTGATGACTAAGGCTTTTTTTCTTTTTTTTTTTCTCCTCTTAGATCTAACTGGAAGTAGATGTTTTGTAGCTTGATAGTACTATGTAACTGATTTTCCTTTGTGTATTATTGATTTTTTGATACATTTGTTTTATATTTAACATGCAGTTGGAGATTGTGATGTCCACTCCAAATGTATTTGAGGTAATTTGTTAGTTGAGCTTTTTAGCCATCTCTAGTTCTACTTGCCAATTGGCTTTGCTAGCATCACTTTAGTCTCAATGATACAGGTCTTACACCAGCTTGTGCTGGAGTATCCGACTATGACATTAGGGGTAAGATTATCTTTTGGTTATAACTTCTCTCGTTCTCTTTTTTCACTTACTTCATCCATTGCTTTAGGCTGTTTTTTGTATGTAGTCATAACCATTACATAACCCCTGAATGTGCTCATCCGCATTAGAGGTCGATTCAAATGAATAAAAGTACTTTTGCGAAGCTTAATTGTGCTAAAATCATTTAATTTAGGTTGGAACTGTTCTGAATGCCGAAGATGCTAAAGTTGCAATGAAGGTTGGTGCCAAGTTCCTTATGAGTCCTGCAATGATCAAGGTATTCTTTCGATAACTTCTGACGCCCTCCATCCGACATTTTCCTTTGACTCAAGGACATAATCTTGAATTAAGCAACTCACTAAAAATTTTATTTTTTTTTTATCCTTTTTGGGGTAAAATAGTTTGTGTGTGCTCTTGTGTTCGTGTGTTGTAGGATGGGTGGGTCGGGGGTTATTTCTTTTATTAATTTGTTTCTAGAAGCTACTTAGTAATTCAAGATATACAAGGCTTGTTTGTTTAGAAATAATGAATTTGTAAGTTATGTTCAGGATGTACTTGCTGATGCCCATGACCATGAAGTTTTGTACATGCCTGGTGCCATGACTCCAACAGAAGTATGCTTATTTTCCGTCTCCTTTTCTGTTGAAAAGATTAATGCTTCTTACTACTTGTGAGCATCTCTATTCATATGATAATCTTAATTATTGCAGATATTATCTGCTTACAATGCTGGAGCAAGGATTGTCAAGGTAACTTTGGAATTTATAAATATGGATTGATGACCCTGTTTATTTGAATTAAAGAGAAAAAGGATAACCTATTTTATGTTACTTTTGGATTTGGTTTGAATAGGTGTATCCCATTTCTGCACTAGGCGGCATCGAGTATATGTCAGCCATAAAGAAGCCTTTTCACCACATTCCAATGGTTGCTTCTCAAGGAATTAAATTGGGTATATATTCTGTTTAAACTTTTGTGTATCTCATAAATTGTGGCCTATGGGTGTGGTGTTAATTAAGTGAATATACAGCTTGGAGGAAAACATTCATTTTACTGAACATTTTGGTGTATCCTATGTTAAAGATCTGATAACCGAATTCATCACTCGAGGAGCATCAGCAGTAGTGCTGTCGGATGCCATTTTTCAGAAAGAAGCAATTGATCGGGGAGACTTTGACGCTATATATCAACGAGCACAACTGGCAGCTTCAACTGGGGTTGAAGCCGTAAAACGTCTTAAACTGGTATGTGAGTAGCTCAAATTTGATTGAATGGATTTTCCTCTCAAGAGTTGCAAATGGTAAGCATTTGACAGGAGTAGTAGTACCAATCGTCGACAAATACCTTGAGATTGCATGTTATGGTGGTTAGCTATAAAAGACCAACCGCTATAGAATTACCCTAATCAGGGATACCTTGTGGCAAGGATTCCATAGACGACTTCTCTAAATTTAAGCAGTGAGTAAAGGATGAAAATTAGCAATGACAACAAAGTGTCAAGGAACCAATTCAACTAAAAGCTTAAGCTAATGGTTGAGGCCCCAAGTTATGTTATATACTCTAATACGTCCCCTCACACGAGAGCCCTTTTTGGCTAAAAGTGCGGATGCAACACAAGTCTTCCTGATACCCGTTAAATGAGGTTTGGTTGAGATTTGAACCCGTAACCTCTTGTCACGTTGGTGTCTGATACTACGTTATGGAACCAACTCAACCAAAAGCTTAAGTTGATGTTTAGGGCCCCAAGATATATTATATACTCTAACGCAAAGCACTCCAGTACAGTTTAATACATTCCATCACTGTGTTGTGTTCTTTTGCTGATAAGAATCGTTGCGTTCTCAATGTGCTTTAGTGCTTTTATTTCTTTTAACTCAAACTATCTGTTATCGAATTAATTTGCATATTTCTTAAACTTACTATAACAATGTTGTAAACTTGTTATACTAATGCAGGCTAAACAACGGCAGCATTTGTGATCGGAACTTAACATAATTATCATCAGACCGATACGTTGTATGCTCATCGTCTCTAAATACAAGTAGTTTAGTCTTCAACATCAGGATTCAGGATTTGGCTAAAAATTATCTCTAAACCCTTGGAACCCATTCGTTGTCCTCGGTGTGTGTAGCGGAACATACTCTTCCATGATTTGTTTATATGTACAGGCTGATAAGCAATGGAAGTGAAATGTGATGATTGGGCTGCAGCCAGTGCCAACTTGGTAAAAGGAATTTAACCATGAATGAGGATGCAAGGAGTTTGTTATGGACTGACTTAGCCATTAGATGATATCAATAGTTGACAGATTAACAAACTGTATTAGCAAACTAATTGTATGACAAAATACAAATGATTACTATGGAAATTGAAAGTAAATGTATATTGAATAACCAAGAACGATTGTATGTAAACGAGAGTAATTACAACGTAACGATAGATCAAGCTATTCGAGACGCTTGAGATCTCCTAATGAGTATAAAACCCACCCACAATGTGTTTACTAATTTCTGGATGATTTTCCCCTTTCCCTCCATCTTTATTTATACTATAAACCTCTCCCTCAAGTGGCTTGCTCCCCAAGCTAACACTAAATGGTAATTACTTATTTACCCTTAATTAGTTACTTAACCCCCACAAACCCAATCCATGACATACCGGCCCCTAAAACATCCACCTTGTCCTCAAGGTGGGTAAAATTTAATTGGAGCCAAGACAATTGAAGATAAATCAGGAGTAGACCAAATGGGATAGCAGCGATAATGTTTCCATGTGCCAAAGAGTAAGATTGGGTTAAAAAGTGGGTTTATGACAATAGCAGTATAGTCATAAAGTGGGCAATTGACAGCTGTACCCCTAGCCCTATTGTTCACAGCTGTCAAGCAGCTTCCTGAGATTAATTTTAATATGCCTCCTTCAACACTTAAAAACATTCCCCTCTTATGTGCCCTACATTCAACGATCCCTCCTCCTTTGCAGACCCAAAATTTGCTCTTCCAGCTGCTGCCATCTGAAGCTACGCCGTCGCCTCCTCCGACACCCTGTGCTCCTCCACCGCTGGCATATCCATCTCGTAAACCAACGGCGCTCCAAGCTGTTTTTGCAAAATCCTGTGTACCAAACCCTAGCCCAAAAATCAGCCCCAACCCTTCACCATATCTAGCCGCCCTTCTCCGTCGCCACAACACCTTCGCCGGCCACTCCTCACCTCCATGTTCACCGATTACTGTGTGTGCCACCGGAAAAACTGTCGGTAAATGCTTCAACCTTCCTGTGCGTCTCCGCATTCTTTCTCTTCTCTGTTTTCGTTTTTTCCAAAACCCTAAGTAGTCCACTTCAACTGACTTTACTGCCAACATACTACCATACCTCCTCTTTGGATTTTCCGGCCGACCTTTGGATTTCCTAGCCGACATACAATCACCATTGTCGGATTTGACTGAGAATTCATTTTGTTCTTCGGGATTCACAACAATTGCGACTGTAACTGCAACAATTGGCTCAATTATTTCACCTTCTACAACCATAATATCAGTGGAAACGCTATTACCAGCATTCGTACACTCTTGTTCTTCTTCCTTCTCAATGAATTCTTTCTGAGATACCTTAACTAAGTGTTCTTGTACTCCTTTGAGAATTGCATCATGTTGTTTGGTAAGACCTGCTTCGATCTCAGCCTTCTCCGTTTCAACCACCTCAGTTTCATCAGAATCCGTACGGTCTGCTTCCTTCTCCACGACTTCATCACTGTTGTCAAGATCTACTGCTTCCTTATGATGAGCGGCCTGCAAATCTTTCTTCGTCTCCAATTTTTTGGTTCTTAATTGTTTCAGATCTGCTTGGTACTGTCTGGATAGTTCACTCATATTCTGAGATTGCTTGTCAAGGATGTTGAGCATATGTGCCAATAACTGCTCCATACGATTCAAAGATTTGCGTATGGCAGCCTTCTGACCTTCTTGCATTCCAGCAATACGCGGACCTTGAATGCTGTTGTTCATAGACTCAAGAACACCATCAGAATGTAGATTCTGGATATCGCGGTCTTCGGCGTATCTTCGAGCAAAACGAATCGAACGGCTCTGATACCAATTGTTATGGACTGACTTAGCCATTAGATGATATCAATAGTTGACAGATTAACAAACTGTATTAGCAAACTAATTGTATGACAAAATACAAATGATTACTATGGAAATTGAAAGTAAATGTATATTGAATAACCAAGAACGATTGTATGTAAACGAGAGTAATTACAACGTAACGATAGATCAAGCTATTCGAGACGCTTGAGATCTCCTAATGAGTATAAAACCCACCCACAATGTGTTTACTAATTTCTGGATGATTTTCCCCTTTCCCTCCATCTTTATTTATACTATAAACCTCTCCCTCAAGTGGCTTGCTCCCCAAGCTAACACTAAATGGTAATTACTTATTTACCCTTAATTAGTTACTTAACCCCCACAAACCCAATCCATGACAGAGTTCAACATTGAACCAAACGTTTATTTTCGTTTTTGTTTACGAGAAACTTTGTGAGCTATTGTGATTGTTCAAACTAGTTGTTATTTTGTTCGCCGTTAATAAGAGCGAATAAAAGTTCTATAAAAAAAACAAATTACCTAGTTTGTTTCCATCTAAACTCTTATCTTCATTTCTCAATTATTATACAACTAGATAGATACCCGTGCTATGCGCGGAGATTGAAAAAAAAAATTGAGTTAATTTTATACTTGTATAATATTTGTTTTAATGATTATTTACTTCAAAGATTATAAAGAATTTTATTTGTTTGTAATGAATATTAAAAAAAATTTTCAATAAAATCAAGAAAATATTATATGGTAAAACAAAATGTAATATGAATAACTTAAATTTGTTACAACAATTAAATGATTACAATTAATTCACAAATATTGAAAAAAATTTAAATGATTTATTTCAATAAAGCTTAATTATTTTTTTTCAATTTTCTTAGAAAGAGTCAAAAATAATTGAACAATTAATTCACAAATATTATTTGTAATTTTTCAATGTATAACGTGTAATCCAGTTGAATATTATCTATAAATATTGCTATAATATATTGTAATTGTCCAATTTGTATCTGTTAACTTAAATAAATTCAATTGATTTAGGAAATTATTTTCACAAAATAGTCAGGTACAATTCAGAGAAAATGGGCGGGAAACTAATGAAAGAGAGGCTGACATATGTCAGTCTCGTTTCTTCATTAGTTTTTTTTATTTATAGATTATAGATATGGTTTTGAAGTAACAGTAAGCTGTAGTTCTTTTAACTTTTGTTATTTACTCATTATTGTTAATGATTTATTAAATTGTATTATTTATTTTAGTTAATAATATTAATTAAATTTATTATATATTCCTTTTAGGTAGATGTCAAAAAATCACTCCAATGAAGAGCAGTGTCAGTCACCGTGAATGTGATCATGAAGTTTAATAGTCGTGGCTGTCAGTTTGTTGTTTGTCCTCGAATTATTTACTCAACCATTATCCGCTAGATAGACTGGGATAGATTGTTGCATTGCTTTCAAGAAATGTTGGAGGAGAGGATAGACTTCCTAAGTACCGAAGATAGACAAAAGCGCTTGTTGCTTAGCACACCATGTTTCAAATTGACGTGTCTTTTCGGATATGTAAAAGAATGAATTATTAATATCAATTTTTACAATTAATATTATGTAACTAATGTTTATTAATGGAGATTTTATACTTGCAAATATCCTCTTAAACTTTCTAACCTTTGTTATGTGATTTAAATTAAATAATTGATGAATGTTGATCAATGATGACTCATTACCTTCCCATTATCTCATCTTCCTGCAGTTTTAATAAGATGTCCAGTTTCAGTAATTTTGGGAGCATCATAACAGATTTACATGTTCCCAATTCTCAATTGTGCAAGTACATGTAGTACTATAGATGATTAATGACAATATGAAGGGTTGAGAATAAAATAAAGTCTTTGACTTGAAAACTTTTAATTTCTACACAACCTGTTCTATGTCCTAAAAGTGTCTTCTTGCTTGCTCTACATTTTACATAAAAAATATACATCCTGGCCCCTCGACCGCTCACAAATGCCATTGAAAGAAAACATTCATAAGCATCTGTAGATGCAAATCAATTAACTGCACATTAAATTATATAGCATACAAAAGGGAGCAAACTAAACAACAATCGATTATAGCAAAATTAGTCGTCTCCCTGGATTTCATGAGGCAGAGTCTCAATTTTTCCCCCGAAATGCAGACAGAGAGAAGAAAGATCTCGCACCTGAAAACGACATTGGACACGAGTCACCAGAAGAGTCACGCAGTTATAAAGCACATATTACTTTAGTAGTTAAATATGACTAACCTTTTGAAGTACCATGGCCATCATGAAATTTATTTGAGCTTCTAGCAGAGCTGTTGCTTGCATTTGATCGTGCTACACACAACAACAATGTGTAAGGAACAATAACATCTTCGGAACAAAAACTTGCAGAATGCATCGCCTCTGTCATATTTTCAATATAATGATGAGGATTGACGGTAGAGGAGGCACAAGGGTCATGGTTCAGCTTCGTATTCAGTGTTCATCAGTCATTACGTGTAAGTTGGGTCATATTTTCGTGTGTTGTCAGTAATGAACAAGGTTATGTTAATTTTGGTCAGAATGGCACTCATTTTAAGGTTCACATTATGCTATTTCGGATTAAGTCAAGTTTGCCAGGTCTAACAGTATAAGAAGATTACTGAATTAAATAATTTGACACCGATAATAACAGCAGAGAACATACCAGAAAGTGGTTCGTTATCAGACAAAAAACCTTCGGCATAGTTTTTTGAGTGGAGGGCAACCTTCAGCAGATTGTCCGAGTTTCTTTTACCAAGGCTCCTATATTCATCTCCATCATCCTCTCCTTCAGATGTATATGGGCTTGCCCAAGCAGCTCCATTTGCTTCTTTATTCTTCCGAGCAAACTTCAAGAGTCTTTTTAAGCCTTTCGGAGCATCTTTTTGATAGACCATGGAAGGCGGATGTTCAGCATTTCCCCACTCAATTATATCAGGTTCGCTGCTTTCTTGTAGAAGCATCTGTGAGAGTGAATGACGAACTCTCATTCCGGATGAGGCCACTTCATCAGGATTTGCCGGAGAGGTAGCGGTGTCATCACCAGGAGGAAGAGTGGCATCTTGATCATTACTTTCCTCCCAGGCAGCTGGTGATATTTGTGACTCTTCTGCAGGTTCAATCTGATTATTTATAGGCATCACCAACAAGCTCTCACTAACTTCACCATTGGTAGGGGATTGAACGGAAATATGTGTTCCCCTGCCATTTTCAGTTTTTTCGGTGTCTGATTCCATTTGTAATTCAATATGCGGACCATCCCTGGTCTCAGATTCTTGAACCTCCATTACATCCATTTTATCTGAAATAACCGCCCCAAAATTTTCTACTACATTAACAGGATCTTCAGATTTGCTCAAATTTTCATCTGCATGAGGGATTTCTCTCTTTTGATTAGTAGGAATTTTTACAGGGCTTTTCTCCGGGACACTTTTTACAGGGCTTTTTTCAGGGACCTTGCGAGTTGATGGCTTCACTTCAAGTGGGACCACACTACTCTTTTTGGTCACCTTACGCACGACTGCTTTGGCAGGACTGACAGCAGCAGCAGCAGCAGCAGCATCCTCTTCACGAGGCGGCACTGCTTTTATCCTGGTCGTTTTCCCACTTTTTGGCACCGCACGAGTTGTACTATCATCCACTTTCTTCAAACTCTTTTTAGTATCAACCTGTTGTTTCTTGACATCTTTTTGTTGTAGCTGAGGTTTTTCCAACCGTGATGTTGGTCCAGGTAATTGGGGTTTCTGACGAGGTGCTGGAGATTGGGATTTTTGACGAGGTGCTGAAGTAACCAAAGATGATGTTAGTGTCGGACTTTTAGTTGATACTGCCCCTGTCAGTCTTGGTGATGGCGTCGATGGCCATGATTTCCTAGTGGCGGGCAGGGTTGAGGATTTAGACATAACCTTCTTTGGCACAGCAGGTTTTAAAGATTCTTTTTTAGGATTTGAAGAGACGGGTGAATTTTTGTTAACAATTGGAGTTCGACTAGCTGGGAGCTTCTTTCCTATATCGCTAACCCTGGCAGAAGATTTTTCTGGCTTAGGCTTATCAGGTATTCTATGTTTTGCATTATTACCCAACTGTTTATCTACTCTCTTTCCAGATTTAGTCCCAGACAATTTTTCATCCTTTCTCTCCTTGTGTTGAGCATTAATTCCACCATTTTGACCCAGCCGAGAAATGCGTTTCCTGTTACTATCTGGCTCTGTACTCTTGTTGTTGCTAAGATTATACTGAGCAAAGTTCATCAGCATCTTATTCAATTCCTCTTCTTTTTGCCTGTTCCATTCAGCTGAATCTAGTTTTTCACAAATCTCCTCTAGCTGGCTAACTGGAACCTCGTCTTCGCTCGAATTTGGGCCCGATTTTTTGCTTCCCTCTCCCGTATCAATATTCATAGTCTCTTTACTTTCCTGATTTTCAGAAGCAGGAACTGCAACTAGTTTTACTTCTGTACTCTTTTGAGCATCCGCATTCTCATCTTCAGCATTATTCTCTGGAGCAGTGTGCTCCATTGTATCATGTGTCATGAACTTTTGAGACTCGCTCATCCCAGAACTCCATCTCCTCAATACTGCCTTGTTTGTGTTAGTAGAACTATCTGCCTTTTTCTGGCTCTCAACTCCTTGATCTTTCTGTCTGCTTTCAAACAAACTAATAGCATCTTGAACGCTCATTCGAGTCACATTTATCTCGGTCTTTTTGTTCGGTTCCTCAGACTCTTCAAATTTACAATCATCACCTGTGTCTCTGTAAGATGGGATCCTCTCTCTAGGAGGAAAGTAAGGAAGGCTTTTGATAGCTAGGGCAGGTGTCCGACGAGATCCTGACCTACCTATTTGGACCTTTCGCATAGGAGATGCTGATCTTCGCGGAGATGCAGATCTTATAAGTGTTCGACTTCTTTCAGCAGCCGGTGGCTGATCATCTTCACTTGAAAATGACGAATCATCACTCTCTGACGAGTTTTGCCTCTCAATTTCTGCAGCTTTTGCTGGCGACGCATTGTACTGAACAGGTTTCAAGGAATTTGATTGCCCTGCTATTTGGGTATTACTTCCATTTATCTTGTTTATATAGTCAGTCTTTGAAACTAATGGAACAGGATTCTGCTTATTGCTCACAGGAGCAATGGCCTCACCTTCCTGGCTTTTCTCCGATAATCTCATCAACAGATTTCTAGAAATATTTTTAGATGAAACAGAGTATAAAGAAAATTAGAAATTCTTACAATTCCTGGTTTAATCATTCAATTGCAATTACTAAAAGATTGATATGATATGATAAACATACCTGAGATCTATATTTCCAAAGTGCCGACAAAATTCTTGGAGTCTAGCCATCTCTTGAAAGGAGATTGCAGCTCCAGCTGCTAAGTTGAAAGTTGAAACCAATTCTTCTGTCAAAGCAGCAATTCTAGAGTCCATTGCTCGAAGTAATTCATTCCTAGTAATACCATACAAACCTATGTTTCAGTGAATGTGTTGGCAAACACGGTCTACAGATACCTAAATTAACAAAAAAAAAAAAAAAAAAACCTAAGCTATGAAAATGAAACTGCAAGCAAAGATTGATTACTTCGAATTATCCGATGACATGTTCTTTTCAGCCTGCGACAACAAACCCCATGGCAGCCATGTTTGCCATTTGCAACAGAAGTTAGTACCACAATTCACGGTCATAGTAGAAAAATTAAGAGCCAATTTACGACACATAACATTACCTGGGTATACAATGAAAGGTGGAACTTTCTCGTTTCCTCTAATTGGGACATCTCATTATTGATAGCAATGGATTTCTTCAGTGCATCCGGGATGCCAATTATGTGAAGAAATCTGCACGTACATTAGTTAATTTAGCAGTCTATGGCCAGGTTTTAACACGAGAGGCGATAAGAATGCAGAGATTGAGACCTCAATACTGTGGCTTTTGTGAACCATGTCCTGTCACCAATGGAATTTGGTAGCTCTAATTTGAAGTTATCACAGGAACCTTTCACTATTTGATCCTTTATGTTGGGTAGATGTTCCAGTAGTTGATCAAGAGGACCATCCCTAACCATCACCTCTTTGCCCTCGCAACATACGCAAGCACCATACCTAAAATGGAAGATATAAGTCATGATTAAAGCTTTTAGTTCATTTAAAACTTGGATCACATCATGAAACTTCCATTAGGTGCTTATAGAAATGAAAAACTGATCAGATGATCATATACAGAATTGCATATTTACTTTAACAGCCCGTTTGGTAATCGGTATTAAATGGTGGGAATGTTAATGCAATGTTAGTGTAATTTTGATAAGAAACAAATTTAATGATCATACATATTCTCTTTCAACAATCTCATTTTCTTCACAAAATTCATCTCACCGCATTACCACTTGAACATATGGTATTAAGTGGTAACGGAAAATTGAGGGAAAAATAATAAGTTTATATGATCAAACTTTCGTTACTAGAGGTAATGACATGATACATATGATGAAAATTTACACTAGAGATCATTCTTATTAACCAAACCAGCCGTAACATTAAAAACTCGAACTAAAACCTCATGCTCGAACATCACAACGATTTCATTGATATGGATTATACCCGAGTACATTCTTCACACATACTTTCATGTCCTTTTGAAATCGCTACATTACCAAATCAAAGTAAGTTTTTGGATGTGTATAGAAAATTCAAAATGACAGAGTGAATATATCCACAAGCAAAAACATAAGGTATCACTATTTGAAATAGTAGTAATACATAGTTGAAGTGTTGAACTGCCGACACATAAGCCAAATTTCAATTTCCCTCTCTCCCTCATTTGAATGCAACATGGGAGTATCTTTTTCCACATCCAAATTTCAAACAAAGACAAAAACTTGATTTCAAGATTTAATTTCCAGATCATAAAGCAACAATTTCTATTTTAAAACACAGTGACCCCACTACCCATAATCTCCAACATTAACATTACAAACCAGAAAACAATTAAATAATTGATTTCAAAAAAAAAAAAATAAATCGATTAACTTTTCCTACCCTTTACACTAATTTTCTGTACATAATAAGTAGATTTGAGAAAGAACATAAACAAATAAATTAACAATCTGACCTATTTTCCGGCAATATTTGGAAAGTAACATAGTCTAGTATAGCATCAGCTGCTAAATCAGACTCCATTTTTGAATTAAGATTCAACAGTCTTCAGATTTCAACCGCCGAAAACCTGAAAAGGGTACCAATTAGTTGCTATTTTTTAAATCAAAAACCCTCAAAATTATTCCAAAATTAGCACAAAAAACAGCTAAACAGAAATGAACTCAAAGAATCTAACTCCGCAATTAAAATAGGTCAAATCGCAGATCTAGCAAACAGCAAATACCCAAAAAGGAAATGCACCTAATAATCAAAAATCAAAAAAACATTTTATGATATACAGTTCAAATTTAGAAGACAAAAAGCCGATTATAGTAATTCTGAAAGGATATCGAAGATTAAAAGCATAGAAAGGGGGAAATGGGAAAATTACCGAGGGTTGGAGGGGAAGGTAGTAAGAGAAAGTAGAAGGTTAGGAGGAGATGAGGGAGGACAGATCTTGTGGGAGAGTTCTCAAGTACATGTGGTTTTGTGTGCTTTTACTTTTCTTTTTAATTTTTTTTTTTAATTTGAGGATTCTGAATGTTTTTTGGAAAAGAATAAAAAAGGAAAAAGAGTAGAGTAAAATTTACAGAAGGGAAAGAGAGAGAAAGAAAAGAAAGAATATGTGTGGAAGATGACGCAGATTGAGACTAGCAAATAGCAACAAGCAGTGTAATAGTTATTATAGAACTAATAATGAGTAGACGGTGAAGAGCGACCATGTTTGGCCTACGTGGAAAGTTGGTGATCATCATCATCATCCTACTCAGTATATCCCACACATAGAGATAAAGAGAGATAGAGATTACGTACCTACCATGTGATGTGAGAAAAGGGTACATAAAAGATCCAAAACGCATGTAACACAAAAAAACTTAAGACGAGGGAACTAAGCAAGGCGCACAAAAGACTATTACAGACAAGAAAACATGGACGCCTCAAACGACTCTACTGAGAAAAGCCTAAGTCTAAAACCTAGATATGACGCCTACAATTACTCCTGTCCCTAGTCAGGTCCTCCGAGAGGTTTAACTCACGTAAGTTCACTCTTATTTGCTCGTCCCACGTTTTCTTGGGTCTTCCTCGACTCCTCTTACCCTCTACTATAAAGCTTTCAACTCTCTTCACGGGGGCATCAAAAGTCTTCCTCCTCACATGTCCAAACCACCTTTATCTTCCTTCGCGCATTTTTCCAGAGATAGGAGCAATCCCTAGTTTGTCTCTAAACTCTCGGTTCCTAATTCGATCCAATAAAGTATGTCCACACATCCACATCAACACACGCATCTCTGTGACTTCCATCTTATGTTCAAAACTTTTCTTTACAGGCCAACATTCTGTCCCATATAGCAAAGCAGGTCGGATTGCTACCCGATAAAATTTTCCCTTTAACTTATTTGGGATCTTTTTGTCACATAACACTGCGGTAGCTGCTCTCCATTTGAGTCACCCTGCCTGGATGCGATGATCTACATCACTGTCGATCTCCCCATCCCCCTGGATGATCGATCCCAAATACTTGTACTTGGTCGTACTTTTAATGACTTCTTCCCCGATGGAAACTTCTGGTTCCCGTAACGGTTGTGTCCCACTAAAGTTACAACGTAGGTACTCGGTCTTCGTACGACTAATGCGCAAACCTTTGCCTTCTAAAGCTTCTAAAGTTGGTGATATTGAGGTTAAAAAATAAATAGGATTATAGCTCTGCGATGCATGGTGTAGGTTTATTTTTGTTTTTTACTCCCTCCAACACAATTCAATTATCCCATTTGAGTTGGGCACGGATATTAAGAGTGAGATGAGGTCCACCAAAAAGGTGGTAGTTGGGTATTTTAATTGATTAAATTAATTGTAAAGGTGGTAGTTGGTATTGAGAATTGGAAAAATAAGGGTATTTAGGTAAAAAAAATAAACAAAAAAGAAAATAAGACAATTGAAGTGAATTGCCCAACTAAGAAAATAGGACAATTAAATTGTGTTGGAGGGAGTATAATTTATTTTGTTTAATAACGTGTAGGATCTTTTACAAAATTTAATAAAGTCCTTATATAGAATCTTTCACCATTGCATGATAATGCAAGATAATTAACAATCATGCACTAGCAAATTTATACGAAGTTCCAAAATAACTATCTCACACTATTAGAGTGACACTTGGCATAGTGCTTTCAAAATACATTGTATAGTGGCACTTGGCTCAAACTCTCACTTTATTGTACATTGCATTATGGAATATAAAGAGATGAGTTAAAAAAATAAGTAGAGAATTAAACTGATTATATGAATTCATCTTAATATGGTATGAATTCATCTCATGGTGAGATGATCTCATAAAAGATTTGTCGAAATAGACTAACAATTAACAATTAATATATTCCCAATAGAGATGGTCCACCGTGAAAACATATTATTTGAAAATTTGATTCCCTAAATTGTTAATTTTATAAGGAAAAAATTACTAAAAAATACCTTATAAATTTTTTCCCCTGAAAATACCATTTAAAAAAACTTTTGCCAATAAATCATAACAAAAATTTTCTATTTCCAAATACAACCAACTAATGTTTGGTGTCAATTTACCGTCAATTTTATAGTTGACTCGGCACCTGAGTCATTAAAATTGTCTTTCCTACCTTTTTCCTCCTTTTTGCTACCTCCGTCCATTTGCCTATGAAGGATGTATGTTCTCATTGTCATTTCTTCCTATAAACCCCAAAATGATTAATTGGACGTTAAATCAATTAAATATTCAGGTTGAACATGCTCATAACCTTTTCATCCTATTACATGAACTTTAATTCTTAGCTACATGATGCTCCATTGCTCATAAATGCTGGTTGTGCCAAAAATATTTCAAAAAAATTAAGTTTAGATTTAACAAGTTAATAACAGATAATTAGTATGACTAATTGGTTTGAAATTGTTTTCTTAAAACCTAGAATATATATTTAAGCATTCATTACCAACTTAACATTAATTGTATTTTTAATTAAAGTCTTATTTAGTCTTACTATTAAACGCTTATTAAATCACTAATAATAAATTAATACATAGATCACTAGTTAGATTAATATGCTTAAGTGTTTAAGGGGTGACTTGGATTATAGTTGCTAATTGATTGATGAAACAAGTAGTTTTAATTGAAATATCATCATTATCAATCCAATATACTACTCAAAAACAAGTTTTAGATAAGAGAAGAAACGAACTGTGAATACCCGTACTCTCTTCAAAGAGAGAATTGAAAGGATGTAATCAATTATACCCTAACGGCCCGTTTGGTTAGTGGTACTAAATGGCGGTAATGAGAATGATTTATAGTGTAAAATTTCATCAAAAGTTCCATATCATTCCCATGGTAATGAAACTTTGATCACAAAATTTTTTTTTGTTTACAAATTTTCATTACCACCTAATACCTCCTCTCCCAATGGTAATGCATTAGAATGAATTTTATAAAGAAAATGAGATGATTGAAGTGGGACAAGCATGATCATCAAGGTAACCAAGAGATTTTTCAACCAAAATTACCCTTATTTTTCATTCCCATTAATACCGTTTATTATCACATACTAAACGGGCCGAGAGTCCTGCTAATACAATACAAATAAAGGTCAAAGGACTTGAAAAAGGGGTGAAGATCTTAGTAAATAACGGTTATTTGTAAGGTTAATAAATCATCTTTGTGTGGTAGGATATGATAAGGTAAAAATTTTATTATTTTAATTTATCTTTTTTGGTTTTGTTTATTTTAATTTTTTTTTGTCATTTTATAGTGATTTACAAATTACGGTTATTAGTAATTTTTGAAAAAGGCATCCAAGTGAGCCGAATAGATCCTCCACTCGCTGAGTTACTTCAGTTTGTGTCACTGCCATTCTGTCAAAGTCCAACTGATGTATGCAAAACATCTTTAGTCTTCCTAATTTTACAAGTTCTAGCACACAAAGAATTTAAATACTCCCTCTGTCCCTCTTAGAAAGCACCTTTTAACCAAAAAATATGAGAGTTTTTTGAGTTAAATAGTGCTAATTCAGAGGGACAGAGGTAGTACTTATTGTGCAACCCCGTAGAGGGAGTGTCATTAGCTTGTGCTCTTAAATTAGATATCACATGGTAAATCGGACCGATACTTGGCTTACAATCAATTATCAAATATAATTAGATGTGTCTAATCGGTTAGGGTATGTTAAAAGCCCGTGATTCGACCCATATTTAAAGGGTCAAGCCCATTATTTTTCAAAGGGTCGTACTTTTAATGGTTCGGGTCAATTTAAAAATTAACTAAACTTTGTATAATAAATCTGCATATACATTGAATCTACGAGTTAAAATCTATATTCTTACAAGTTGTGGAGAGTAAACTGTTAAGGGTAATATTTTTGTGATGCACTTTTGGATTACAGAGAAAATTATTCAAGGATTTAGGCAGCTAGATTTTCAATTTTTCATGTATAGCTAATATTTATTTGGAATCTAAATTCTCTTTTCAAATTCTTGTTTTAAATGTAGATAATTACATTATGCAGTTTGTTTGCTACCTTTCTACTTTTCATGCATATTGTATTGTTTACATATCTGCTTTGATTTTGTAATTGGTATGTTGGTGGATTGTTTACCTTCGTACAACAAAACTACTTAATACATTGAATTTGCAACAAAACTAATACATATATACATAGTGTGCACTATAAATATAGGCTGGGGAGAGGCGGGTCAATTAAACTGTTGATCCAGCCAGGGGCGGAGCAAAGATTTTGAAGGCCCTATTTAACTTTAATGATCATTTACAAAAGGGGGCCTTTCATGATATCTAAAGAAGTAAAGATAAAAAAATTCCAATTTAAGAAAAATATTTCAAGACAAAATGTATTTTAACATAATATTCTAAAATTACTTCGATTAAATATATAAAAAGTTCAAAAAAATTTGCTTAAAAAGTGTTGCTCATAACCGAACATAAATAGCACCATTTAATATTTGAGGCCCCTTATTTTAGGGGGCCCTAGGTGGTTGGCTACCCCGTATATGTCAAGAACCGGCCATAGATCCGGCTCAGCATGCTATAAAAAATAATGTGACATAACTAAACCCGTCAAGATATTGTTCCAACCCACCCCACCCCACCCCACCCCACTCATTAAACACTTCTAAATATAATCTTAATTCATAAACAATTTGTATATGATTCATGTTATATGACTATTTTGCTTTTTACATATATTTCATTTTTCCACACTAATAAAAGTTATTTGATCTAAATAATCTTTTGTAAATCTTGTCAAAGAATAGGGAAAAAAGGGAAATCAGTCTAAAAATCCATTACAAGTTTAGAACAAGAAAGCACCAAACTTATAGATGACTCATATGGTAGCACTATTGATGATTAGATATGAAGTAACCTTCACTAGGATAAAAAGAAACCAACCACCCATTGAAAAGTTTCAAACTTTTCATTCAACAAGTATAACCTTCCACTGCCTGCCATGTGATTTTTACTTTTAGTAAATTTTAAGCTTAAGAAACACACCACTAAAAACATAATAATATCAAGATTAAACTTAACTTGTTTTTTTTTTTCTTTTATGTTATTACAAATGTGTTATAACAAATATGTTACGAGTATAAAATACAATATTATTTGTAATTGTTGTAATTTATAGGTGTATAATGGTCATCAAAAAGTTAATTAATTAAATTTAATGAAATTAATTTAAGTTTATCCCAAGGTTGTAAATATATGTTTTTAAAGAAAAATAAAAGTCGCGGATCGCAAAATACTCGCGACTTGCGAGAATAAACAGAAAAGTTTCTGTTTTGTGGAATGCACATGTTGTGCCCCGCGACCTTTTACGCGGCCAGCGACTTGATTGATTATTGCGGGATTTTTCTTGCAACGTTACTTATTCTTTTGTTGGTTAGTATTTTATAACTATCAACATTTATTATGGTTATTTTAGCCATGTTCTTTGATATGAATGGATTGATTGAAAGACGACATTAGTTCGTGAATCAATCTTATGTTTCGTGAAGTAATACGTTGCTTCGTGAAATGGTGTGAGCTATTCTATAAATCTAGAAGGCCAACTTGTATGGTTATTTACTTGAGGCAATTTCTAATTTCTTTTCTTCTCTAACGCTTTACATCGAGAACTTGCAATCCTCGTTTGTAATTTTTTGTATCTTCTTCCATTTAAGTTTCTCTTACATCATTCTAACTTTCGTGTGCTCGGAATTTAGGAGTATAATTCTTTGTATCTCAAAACACGGTATACATTCCCAAGCACAATAGAAGAGAGGAAGTAATATTTTAGGAAAGAGCATCTCGCCTTCTTGTTCCTATGTTCGATATATAGTGATTCCTGATGATGAAGTTCACATTTGTGTTTGAACTTGTCATATGTTTTGTAACCTACTAAGTTTATGTAATTTAATTTAATATGTTTGATTTATGAAATTAAAGTCACAATTTACAATAATCTAAAACATCATATTTCTAAAGTATAACAATATATTATAGATAGATTTTCATATTACATATGAAGATTGGTGAGCATGTAAAAATGTTCAAGATTTATTAAGTGTTATTATATTTACTAAGATAATTGATTATTGAATTATTTTAAGTTTACAGAAAATACAATTGTTAAATAATTGTTACTATTTTCATATATATTTTTATAAATTAGATATATTTATTTTGGAATATATTTTATAATTAAAGTTGACAAATAATATGTAATATTCCTTCAATGAAGGGAATGGGGGAGGTAAATGTTAAATGAATTTTAACAAAAAAAGTTTAAAGACTAAGAAATAAGTATTTTATTATACTTATGGTAAAGTCCAAAATTACCCTCATGTCTTCTAATTGAAATTATTTACTATATATCTGGAATGGTTATAAAATTGAATGTGATTTTGATTTATACAAGATTCAAATTGATTTATAGTTGTCAAGTAAAGTTTTACTTACAACTTAAAGTTCCTATATTAGGAAATTATTTGAATAGTCCAAAATGTTTGTGCTTATACCATGGATTTAGTTAATTTTATAGTGGATGATCTTTAACTTTGAAGAGGTACTCATGATCTTTAGTGAATTGGTCATTCTCTATGTTGATCAAAGTATGTGTTTGTGGGGGAGGTACCAAGTTTTGATCACCCAAGAACAAACAAAATTTTAACTTATTATTCCACTATGATATTAATGTTATTTTTCATGATTTAGACAAATATGTAAACGGTATAGTTTAAAAATACTCATCGTTGTGATGTTTAAGCCAAAGTTGTGTACAAAACTCAATCTAGTGTGATTGACAAGTGGCTTGTATAAAGTATTGATAGTCGAGTGTAACTTTGATAATGCTATTTTGGATGGCTCAATATGTAAACGGTATAGTTTAAAAATAATCATCGTTGTGATGTTCAATTTGTTGCTGTGATGTTTAAGCCAAAGTTGTCTACAAAAACATACCTTAAGTTATTTTCATTAGCCATTTTGGATGGTTCAATTTGTTGTTGTTCTCCTAAAGAATTTTCTATATATAACACAAATTCTTGTGAGAGACGATTTATATATTTTTAAACTAATGTAAGGCCTTAAGAATGATGTAAGTAGACTTTTAAAATATTAAAAGTAAGCGTTAAGTATACAATAAGTAAGCATTAAGAATAATGTAAGTATGTATAAAAAATTACGTAAAGGAGACATTAATATTTAATGGGTTTGAGATATGTCTCTCAAGAGACTAGCTGTTTATAAAACAAATTTTAGATATATTTAACATTCTTCATTCGCATTTTAATATTTTTTAATGCTAATGATTTTCACATATGTTACAAAAATTTCGTTTTATCATTTTTATATTCCTGATGGTCTTCATATATTTTACTTCTAACTTTATTTCAATATTTTTATTGTTTACAATGAAATTTATTATTTAATAAAATAATATATGTATCATATAATATATTTTTTTAATTTCTATAAACATCACAAACAATTTTAAAAACAAAAAAAGTATTACTATATTTTATTTTATTTTAAGACTTAAAATGACTTAAAATACGGAGTACATTAGTTCACTCCAAATAAATTGGTTTTACCGTTATTATCCTATTTTTATTACCGTGTTTCGTCGTCCTATTCTCCTTGTCACGCCTCTCCCCTTTTTGCTATTCTCTTTGTTTCAAAATATTCGCAAACTAAACCCTAATTTCTGATCTCTATTGTCGATTACCAGCCATGTCTGTTACTGCCGGTGTTGCTGCAACTAGCGACACCGTAATCGCCATCAGAGAGAAGCTTCGAGGTAAAATCAGCCAAACTAAAGTCAAGCGATATTGGCCGGGAAAAGCTCCAGAATGGGCTGATGAAGCCGAAGAAGACGATGATCTTCGCACTTCATCTCGTCGACAAAATCTAGAACAAGCGTTTCCGGTGAATGATGATCCATCTTTTGCTCGTTCTGATGACCCTCGTCTTCGTAGGTTGGCGGAGAATCGAGCGGAGAATCGGGAAGAAATTCGTGCTGATCACCGGAGAATCCGGCAAGCGGAGATTGTTTCTACTGTCGAGGAAGAAAATCGTGCGGAAGAAGATGCTGAGGAGGAAGATGAGGATGCTTTGGAGGAGAGAAGGAGAAGAATAAAGGAGAAATTATTGCAGAGAAGGCAAGAAGAGGAGAGAGAGTTAGCTCCTGTTGAGGAAGAAGATGAAGAAGCTGAAGAAGAAGAGGAATCAGAGGAAGAGGAATCGGAGTATGAGACAGATTCCGAGGAGGAGGAGATGAATCGGCGAGCTTTAGCGAAGCCAATTTTTGTGCCGAAGCAGGAAAGAGAAACGATTGCAGAGAGGGAAAGATTGGAAGCGGAGGAACAAGCATTGGAGGAGGCTGTGAAGCGGAGGCTTGAGGAACGAAAACTGGAAACGAAACAGATTGTGGTGGAGAAGATTAGGGAAGCTGAGGAGATTCAGAAGAATCTAGAAGCAGAAGCAGATGTTGCTGATGTTGATACTGATGATGAATTGAATGAAGCTGAGGAGTACGAGAGTTGGAAAGCGAGGGAAATAGCGAGAATTAAGAGAGATAGGGACGATAGAGAGGCCATGTTGAAGGAGAAAGAGGAGATTGAAAGGGTTAGGAATATGACCGAGGAAGAGAGAAGAGAATGGGAGCGGAAGAACCCTAAGAATACACCTGCACAGAAGCAAAAATGGAGGTTTATGCAGAAGTACTATCATAAGGGTGCTTTCTTTCAGTCTGAATCTGATGATAGAGCTGGGACTGCTGGGGGAGATGACATTTTCAGGCGTGATTTTTCGGCTCCTACTGGGGAAGATAAACTTGATAAGACGATTTTGCCTAAAGTTATGCAAGTTAAACACTTTGGAAGAAGTGGCAGGACTAAATGGACTCATCTTGTTAATGAGGATACTACTGATTGGAACAACCCGTATGTTTCTTCTCCTAAACTTTTGCTTTACTGGTAGAAGTTCTTAATCATTGTGTTTCTTTTGTACTTCAGTACTTGTCCTATGGTATGTGTTTGAACTATTGTGTGTTTCTTTGTTTATTGATTTATTGTTTTAGCAATTGTGTTCATTGTGGGTGGGGGTTGGAGGTGAAGTAAGGGATGTTATGTTGCTAGAAGCAAAAAAGTAGCAAAGTTTTTCTTTGAGTGTTGATTGTTGGAGACTTATTTTGGTCAATTTATGATCTTTGGATATGAAGCTTGTAGTTTTGTTGCTGAGATACTGTAGAGAGGGTTGGTGTTTGAGTTCTAGTGCTATAATTCGGACCATAGTTATGCAATTTTACATTGTTTGGGCTTTGTGGCGAACTTATTGTGTTCTTTGTGTGAGTAAGCTTGTGGTGCACATTGTGATTGTGGGAGAGGGTTCAACAACAATGCCAAAGCATTATTCCAACAATATAGGGAGAGGGTTGTTATGAGCAAAATTCTGTTTAATGCTATAAATGCATTGCATCCTTATGTGAGATTAAGATTTACTTGAACATGTTTTGAATCTGAAGGCAGCAAGAAGTCTTCCAAGAGTTCCTGTTTGGTGTTCTTCTTGGAGGGGGATTGGTTGTGTTTGATAAATGTTTTCTCTTCTGAGAGATGATGTAGTTTCACTATATTTTTTTTTGGTTCATTGGCATTGGACAGTTGAATTTTAATGGGTGATGATATGTCACTTGTCCTTTTCATCCTTATTAATATTTTCTAGCCATTTGGTTACTCTCTGCTAGAGCTGTTAATCGGGTCACTTCGGGTCAAACTTTGAATGGGCTGGGGGTGGAATAAAGCCTGTCTAGACTTGACCCCACCCAACCCGCTAATAAACGTTCATCCAAAGATCATTTAGTCTGACTTTATTTCCTGATGGATTGACCCATTTATATACAATAATGTCATGAAAAAATAAAAAAATAATGTCATATGGCAACCAATCGCATTACAGATGTAACCCTTTACATCAAAGCATGGTAGTGACCTGGTTAATGATCCATTTAAAAGTGACCTGACCCTTGACCCGTTGGGTCGACCATCCCATTACTTTCGAATGCGCTTAATCTGGATTAGATATAAGACCGTCTCACCGTTAGATGAATCCAAATTGGCTCTATTAAACAACTAAAGTGAGTGTTTTATTATTCAATGTGTCGATTTTAACATCTAAATGACGTGTTAAACATTAATCAATTAGTTATTTTTAAGTACAAAAGTAGATGTTTTAATTAACTTAGTTGGACTATTTTTTCTAAATTTAGGATTGTTTCACGGTGAGACCGTCCTAAATGAGAATTTGTGTTGAAGTATTGATAGCATGGTATTTTAAGGAGATTTTTGGAGGATATGTACCATATTGGTTGTTGGGCATTGAGTAAAATAGTGCAAGAATGAAATAGAAGTTGAAAATTTTGATAAATTGATAAATATATATATATGCTTTATCTAATAACCGTGATAGTTAATTTTGAGGTGAAAATGAAAATCTTTTGTCCTAGAGATTATGTTACAGCTTGGTTAGAGGTGCGCTGTGAGTTTTGGAAGCACGATGGTTCACAATGGCAACTGTGATTCATCAACTTAGTCTAGGATGTGATTGAATTAAGCACGTTTTGTTTGCTGGTTAGTATAGAGTTCTTGTTGCCTTGCTTTAGCATATGAAGAGTGGGAATTTGCCACCTTGCCTGGAAGGTGGACATCTTTTTCGTTTGGAACTGTGTTTGTCTTGGTTGGTGTTTATTTGTATATCTTCTATTTTTTATTAAGTAATAAAAAGTGTATTTACCAAAAATAAAAATACTTTTGAGGGGAAAATTGAAGGAAAAATTTGAGGAACAAATTTTTTTTACAAGGAAGACCAAGCCAACAATTAGCAGCACTATGCTGAATGAAGCCCATGAAATATGTCAATTGCCATTGAAAGATGAAAATGAATACAAGATTTAAAAAGGAGGGAAATCAGCTTCTGGGCTATCATTTACTGGTTTTAATGTCATTACTCAAGTACAAATAGTTACACCGAGAGGAAGAGAATGGGTCTATGTAGAGAAAGAGTTTTATAAACTAGAGCCTCTATAACCACGAAAAGTGGTGTCCCATCTATCGTTTATGTTTTGACAAGTATGGTTACAGGTTGTTTTATAATACTACCTCCGTTCCATTTTAGTTGCACCATTGGATTTAGCACGTTTTTTAAGGGTCGTCAAATCAGTATGGTAAAAGTAGGAATGGTGTATGATTGATGGTGATATATGGGGTAGAAATAATAAAAAATTATTATAAGCAGATAGTGGTTGTGACTTGTGGGTAGATTAAATAATTAATGGGATGATGTATGATTGATGGTGGTAATGGAGTAGGAATAAAGTGAGGATAAAATAAGTAGATTATTTTGCCGAAAATAGAAATGTTACAAGTAATATGAAACTTCCAAAATTGGTAAGTGTTGCAAGTAAAATGGAACGGATGTAGTACTATTTTTCCAAATTTTTTTTATACTTCTCTTAAAATAAATAGAAACTATGAAAACAAAAATGATACCGAACACATCCTTAGGCTGAGAAGAGGATAGGGGTCGAAAGAGGAAGGGTGGGTTTTTTCTAATATTTTTTCTCATTTGTTTTGTTTGGAAATATGTTTTTCTTCTTTTCAAATACTCCCTTCAATTCTTTTAAGTTGTCCTATTTATTTTTGGCACACTATCCAATATACTAATTTAATTTTAAACATCTCCAATTGTGCATAATTAAAAATTATAAAAATTTTATGTTAATAAAATTTACATTGAGCCGAATAAAGCAAAATCTCACTTGACTATATTTTGACGTTTAGATGAAGAATAACATACAAGTTAGGAATAATCAATGAATAGTGTTAAAAAACTAAATGGGACAACTTAAAAGAATTAAAGGGAATATGTTTTGAACATCTCTACTTTCGAGGGTATTTTTTTAATAAAATTTTGCCTTTTGGCCTACAGTAGTATATTAGCATCATATTCACATGTTATCCTTTTCCATGCATGTTAAGGAGGAAATTATTCATCATATCTTTAAGGTAAAAATAAATCTAATAAAATGAAATTCGGTAGCTATGATTTTTGATTTTGAGCTCAAATGAAGTTGGGGTGCTAGTGAGCCAAAGTAGTTCACAAGCTACTCAAGCTCAGCTTACTCGAAAGCTCGTAAATAGTTTTGATAATTTTTTGCCATAACATTTTGTATAGATCATATTTAAAATTTTTTGTTAACTGTAAATTTTTCTTTTATAGAACATTTTACTTTCCCAATTGTTTTTTGACAAGAAATAATTTATTTTACTTTTTGAAATAATAATTCAAATCCATGCTCGATCTCAAATTGAGCCTTGAGCCATGTTGATCTCACAATTAGGTTTTCTGAGCTCGAGTTGTGCCCAAGTTATTGATATCGTGAATTTCTGAGATAAACTCCAACTGTGCTTGATGGTTTCCAAGTTGAGGGGAGCTTGGTCTTAGTTTGTCTTGTTAACACCCCTAATTTAGGTAACCATACTCCAGTGTAATGTGGTTGTTTGTCGAAGGCCTAAATGCTATGATTCTAATTTATACTTGAATGTCCGATTTTATGAGCTTCTTTTGATACTTTGATGTTGTTTAAATGAGGGTGATCATGATGATGATAATGAGCGTTTGAGTTTTTTTTTTTTCTTGCTATGTTCAATCGGCCTTAATATAGGATTGCATTCTGCTGGTTTTTTTGATTACCTTCCTGAGTACTCTACTCTTGCATTGTAATTGTTTTCCTAACATCTGTATGGGGTTATTAGTAGTGGTTTCATTGTTTGTGGAAGTGGTGATCGGTGGTAGTCCGTGATGTGGGCGGAGGTTCTGTTAGTGTTCTGTGGATGGTGGTTACAGCTGAGATGTGGCAGTGCAGTGGCGGTTAGGTCTGGGATTCTGGTAATGGTGGTGACTCACGAGGGCTGTGATAGTGATAGTGGAGTTGATGATAATTGTCTTGTTGATTACTTAAGCTAAGTAATTAGTTTCCCTAAACCATTTTCAAGTGCAAAAATGGACCACATGACCACCAATACTTGGTAATCTTGGTCATGAGTGGTAATGTTTTGGCTAAAGTAAAGGGGTCGAACAAATTAAAATGGAGGAGTAGTCGATAGTTCTTGGTGATCTTGCTCATGAGGGTAAATTTGTTGCTAAGTTTTCTACTAACTTGGTAGAAATATGATTAATCGAAGTTGTTATACAACTGTAGTACCAAATTTATAGCGCGCTTAGCTTAGCTTCTCTGTTTGCTAGAGTTGGCCATGTATTTAGCTTCTGTGAAATCAATGTCATATACATTGTTATTTGTCCTCTTACTTTGTGCAAACTATGTGCTGTCCTAGGCTGAAATGACCTGATACTTAGTTGGACTATGCCTAGTATCTGTAGATTGAAAATTCCACGGATGCCAATGGAGTAAATACTTCTTTGGTATCATAGCCCCATTTCCCATGGTTTTTGTTATCTCAATCCTTTAGCTGACCCCATATTATTGTGACTAAGGCCCTGTTATGTTGCTCTTGCCCTTGTTCTCCAATCAAGGTGAGGTAATAGAAGTCAGCAAATTTATGGGATGTTGAAATTCAGGTATGAGGATAGAAATTGTGTTTGTTATCTCTATTGCGAATTCTATCAATCATTTGAGTTCTCCATGTCTATCACCCTCATATATTGCATGTTTTTTATATTTATTTTTAGTTTCCAGTGACTCGTGAAATGTACAATACACGTCTTAAACAAACACTAGTTTTATGGTAACATACGATGTGGTGCCTTATATGGGGCCAATCACATGGGTGTTGCCTTAAGTATACTTCATGTTTTTTCTTTTCCCTATCATCCCACCTCATTGCATTGAGTGTGATGCCTAATTCTTGTGTACTCGATACTTTACTCATCGGGACTTATGTATTGATGTTAAATTTTGTCACAATACAGGTGGACGTTCAATGATCCTTTAAGGCAAAAATATAACGCAAAAATGGCAGGCATGAACAAACCAATTGCAAAACCTAAAGGAAGCAGGAAATTGAAGGACTGGGAGCAGTAATTCATTTTGAAACAGAAATCTGATTGTGAAAGGTCTCCAAAACCCTTTCTTTTTATTTGAAGGAGAAATATAAATCTCACATCAGATGGGAAGCATGCATGTTATTTAATTGTACAACAAACGAATTACGTGTATGAATATATAGGAGTTCAGTTGCAATTTCTATAAAGCTAATATTTACTTCATATGATTGCTTTGATTAGTATACTGGCTACGTTTTTTTTGTAGTTTTGCTGTTAAAACATTCAACCTGAACTATTTCCGGGGCAAATCTTTCGGCTTTTTAGTCTTGCGCTCCTGATTGATTTCAAAGCTGGTATCATTCATTTGATACACCAGAAAGCTAACTGTTCATTGGGCAATTTCTTTTTTTTTTCATTCAATAATAATGAAACATGCTTCGAAAGTGACTTTCTATTGCTTGTTGGTAATGGTGACTAATAAAAGCTCTTTTAAGATGATAAAATAAGGGGAAATTTGAAAAGAAAGCCCTTACTTTGGAGATCCGTTTTGTAGGTAAACACTGGTAATGTGAATGAAAATTAGTATAAATTTTGTGTTGAAAAATCTCTTGCTACTTTGATGGCCATACTTGTTCAATTTTAATCATTTTTTTCTTCATTTCAAAGGATTACTATTGGGAGAGGTGGTATTAGTTGATTATGCAAATTTCAAAAAAAAAAACTTTTTTGTGATCCATGTTTGACCATTGGAATGACATGAAACTTTTGAGAAAATTTTAAACTGTAATTCATTTCCTTTTGGTCATTACCATCATTTAATACGAGTAACCAAACGCGTTGTGAGTGGTTTGTTTCCAAAACTCTCAACTTTATGTTATTTTTAAAAGTGCCCCTCTTTACTCTTTAGTGCAGCTTTGTCTCATTGGTAATTGAATTATTGAAAGGGTATTACTAAAGTTCGTCATCCTTTTCATTTTATCGCCACCCTTATTTTAATGAATTAACGAAAATGCCCCTAGAATTAAAATTTGCAAAACACACTCAATCACACTCAATAACACTTTTAATAGTTATAAACAAATATAAAATTATTTTTTAATAATAAAAATTAAAATATTAAATATTAATTAAATAATAACTTAGTTTAATAATTCAAGTTTAAATAAATTAACAATAACAATACAAAAATATTAAATAAATAATTTTACTAAATAAAAAATATATATATAAAATAAGTTAAATCAAAATAACATAAATAAATAATTTAATTAAATAAAACATATATATATATATATATATATATATATATATATATATATATATATATATATATATATATATATATATATATATATATATATATATATATATATATATATATATATATATATATATATATATATATATATATATATATATATATATATATATATAATAAAATAAAATAATTTATTACAATATTTACTAAATAATAGTAATAACTTAAATTTCCAAAAAAAAAATAATTTATAAAAATATATACAAATCGCACAAAAAGTGCGACTGTACCTAGGCTGAGTCGTACAAAAAGTAATTGCAGCAGTTTGACCTAACAAACAATAATTTCGTCATAGTTTGCCCAAAGGAGACTGTCTCAGTTTGTGACATTTTGTTATTCAAATTTGAGAAAATCATCTATTTTGGTGATCTAATGTTTTAATGCTTTTAACAATAATTTACTGCTTAAATGATGAATAGTTGTGTTTAAAATTTAGATACGTAGAGGTGGAATTTGTGAAGTCAACCATTTAAAGGTTAGATGTTTAGAATATATTTTTTTTTTTTGAGATTATGTTTAGAATATATTATTTCTTAAAATAATTGAAAGGTGAAAATTAAATAACAAATTTGAATTATATAGCATTGTAGTAGTTTTATATATATCATCCTTCAATATTACAATCTTAAAATATCGGACTTTGTACATGATAAGAAATTTAATTATTGTTCTGAATATTACTTGAAGTCGTTATGTGGTCGCTCTAAGAACTTTTCCTATTACTATATTTCTCCCACCTAGTGCTTTGTATAACTAAAATTGTAATGAGAATAAGATTAAGCACACAACGATTCCAAGCACTAGAAAAAGTAGTGAGATAGATGAACAAATTATTAACTTGTAAATACATGAATACCTTATAATAACACATTGTCTTCCTTTGTTCCATGTCAGTAACCGCTAACAAAGTAAATTTTTTTCTTTTATTCGCTATTGATAACAGCAAAGAAACCAAATCTTACTTTGAAATAATGCTTTAATTTCAATAGACAACTTACACAATTAGTTACAATCACAACTAGATTAGACGAGTTTACATTATATCTAGATGCTTCAAGTAGAAGCACAAGTGGTAGGCCACTCGAAAAATCAAATAAAATTTAAATAAAATAAAAAGGGATATGGTAGAACCATTCTAATGTAAACAGCCTTCCAAATTTGGAGGCGAAGGAAGTAATGGGGTGAGAAGATACAACGTTTACACTATGTTTGGATAGCAGTTTTGGAGAAAAAAAAAGAAAGAAAACGAAAGGGAAGGGAGGGAAGGGAAAGGAACGGAAGAGAAATAGAAAGGGAATGTCTCTTGTTTGTTTAGGGGGAAAGGGAAGGAAAAGGTAGAGAGATGATTGTTTTCCCTTTAAATCGAAATGCTTCCAATTATATGATCCAAACAAGATATCTCTCTTCCCTACAATCCCTTCCTTTTCTTTCCCTCCATTTCCTTGTATCTAAACATAACCTTAGTTTGACCATACATGAACAAGGCCATGCCTGTTTCCAGTATATATCTCATTGCGCTCTTCATCGTAGAAAAGAGCGGTGATGTCTTCCAAAGCTTCTGCAGGCGTGCTTGTAATTCTTGAAGCTTTGATTCGCTTCTTTAAAGACGTACCAACGCTATTGCTACAACTGCAATCATCTTCCAGATTTGAGCAGTTATCTGCTTTTATTTTTGCAAGACATTTTCCAGTCAAGATGTTACTCACATTAATTGAACCAGCTGCATCATGGATAAAAATCATCAATAGACCCATCTCAAGATAGATAATGAACCCATTTAAAGATGAATATTTATTTTATAAACAGAAGAAAAAGCTTCAAAAATATTCAATTGAAAGCCAATTAAGCAAGTCCTAAGGCATTTATGGGTATCCTCATGAGAGCTTATTGGAGCAACAATTGAAATGAATCAGTGTCCAACAATTTAGCACGCCTGACCAACATGCACAAGCAACTCTTCTAGTTGAGTCTAAAGTTTATCAAGATAGGGGATAGATAAATGTATATAAGCAATATAGGCAAATACTCCGGCAGAAAATTTTCAGTATATAACTCAACAAGAAAGATTTGAAGTTGTACCATTTCCTTCGGACAGGAGATCATCAGAATCAGCTTTGCAGTAAGAAATAATAAGATCTTGATCACTAGTGATATATATGTTGTTGGTGTTGCAGTCTGGATGCCACAAGAGATGGTCCTCGAAGGAAGTCACTAACTCACCACGGAAGTTCCACACAGCCACTGTTCTATTTCTAAAAGTCAAGAATAATTGGTTCTCGTAAAGAAAAATAAATGCAGATGGGGTCATAAAGTCAATTTTACTAACTTCTGTTAGCTCTGAGTTGCGAACCTGCAAAAGGCAGCAAAAAGGTCATCAGTTATTAGCAATGGGAGCTAGAGCAAAATCCTTCGAAGATGAGTCAGATTTTTACATCAAGAATCTGAAGATTCTCATTTTCTTGCTTGACAAGAAGCTTTTCATTGAATTGCTCAATGAAGTCCACCTTTTTATTACGATGGATGAGGTGATTGAATGATTTCAGAACAGTACCATCTTCGATTGATAGTATTTTCAATGGCACATGGCCGGTGCTTTTGGTAAATATCAGTAGCATGATTCCTGGGCTGTTTAAAAGAAAAAGACAAAGGTGAGATTTGATACAGCAGACAACACTAGAACGTGTCAACTACAAATGCGGAAGGAAATCAACTATCTTAAAAAATAAAATCCAACACAATTCGGTGCTGTATGGAAGATCAAGCTTTTAATTTTCTTCTCAAGCAATTACTTTTCTCACCCATTGGAAGGTAGGCAAAACTAGATATTAAAGAAATATATTAAATCAATGGACTATGGATAGGGTTAGCCTAAGCACTAGCATAACTAAACAAAGGCAACCGAAAGGTAAAAAGCTTGGATTATTCATCCATCAATAAGCAGATCTTGTAAAGGACTATATAGTATCATACATTCTAATAAAATTCTTGGGAAATGACAAATGTCAATGTAAGAGAATGTGTGCCATTTGTAATTTTTCTATTGGTTAAAAGCTAACAAATTCCTTTCTTCAATTAATACTGCCTAATATGCATTGATGTTTTAATCTATAATACATTAATGCTTGCTTAATTTAAGAAATAATTTATTAGAATATTATAATTAATTTAAGGAATGATTTATTAGACCATAAATAATTTCTGAACTTATGGTATTTGAATTATTTTTGTATCAAATGTCACAATTTTTAATTTGCCTAAATGAATGCAGTCAAATCATATCATATCATACATTCTAATAAAATTCTTGGGAAATGACAAATGTCAATGTAAGAGAATGTGTGCCATTTGTAATTTTTCTATTGGTTAAAAGCTAACAAATTCCTTTCTTCAATTAATACTGCCTAATATGCATTGATGTTTCAATCTATAATACATTAATGCTGGCTTAATTTAAGAATCATACATTCTAATAAAATTCTTGGGAAATGACAAATGTCAATGTAAGAGAATGTGTGCCATTTGTAATTTTTCTATTGGTTAAAAGCTAACAAATTCCTTTCTTCAATTAATACTGCCTAATATGCATTGATGTTTCAATCTATAATACATTAATGCTGGCTTAATTTAAGAAATAATTTATTAGAATATTATAATTAATTTAAGGAATAATTTATTAGACCATAAATAATTTCTGAACTTATGGTATTTGAATTATTTTTGTATCAAATGTCACAATTTTTAATTTGCCTAAATGAATGCAATCAAAGATAACATATTATTTCTCACATGGAATAATCAAATTAATTAATTGTTATATTTATTAAACTAAATTAAGTAATCTAATAAATTGCATTTAATCTTGACCAATATCTCTACCATTAAATTATCTTTGACTATTATTTATTTATGGCTAAATTGAGTAAATTATTAAATATATATATCGCATAAATCGCATCATGTATTCTAGACAATTTTTAATATTACAAATTTAATTTATACATATATTGTAAAAGTTGAGTAATTTACGAGTACATAATATCTCAGGCTTTATTTTTTTAATTAATATATTTATATTCATATATGTCGATGCTAAAAAACCGTGCATTGCACGGGATTCTATACTAGTATACAATAACACTGAGAACAGGAATTGACACATCACAATATAAGTTGCCAGAGTCATCAAACCATGACACACGGGTCAGAAAATTGCACCAAAAAGAAAAAGGAGCATGAGAAGGTAAAGAAAGGAAAAGGCACCTGATCTTAATTTCTTGAACATTTTTGTCAGAAATACAATACAGCATTGTATAGTTCTTCAAATCAAATACCTTGTAAACACTGAGTATGTAGAGCACATCAGAATGTAACACTGAGCATGAAGATCCATAGAAAAAAAAAAAAAAAAAACTAAGTACAAAAATCACCAACAAGTACCTGTCCTGAGCAGAATACGTGAGAACCTTTCCATTTACATCATCAAACTCTACAAAACCAGGCCACTTCAAAGATTCAGACTCAAAAAGAGCAAACCCAGCATCTGGTTTTCCTCTCTTTATGTATCTGGATAATTTCAGCAATAAATGAGTAGGATGATTGAAAAGACTTGCTCATTTCATCGCTCACAGGAACTCAATTTCAGTAAGAGATCTAAAGACAACAACAATACTAAGCCTAAATCCCAAAAGATTGGAGTCAGCTAAAGAGATTAAAAAAATTACGCACTCAATCCTTGTCGTTCTGCATTTCAACGAACTGAAATTATCAGAAGCATATACAGAAACTGTGATAAGAGAATCATTATTTTTATTGTAGAATAAACTTCTTATGACTTCATCTGGACTGACATTCAGAAAGCATATTCTCTGGTTACTTTCTGCAAATCACAAATACCATTTGAGCCCAAATCAGCCGTCAAACATAGAGTTATATTACTGGGATAAAATGATATATACAGCTGATTGCAAGATTCCAGCCACTGACCTCGACTAAATGCAGCACAAATGCCCGACTGAGCAAGAGCAAAGACAATGTCATGTGCTGCAACAAGTTCTATGATTTTTGATCTCTTCCTAAGGAAAGGCAATATTGTTGGGCAATGTTCTTTAGGATCATGTGTATCAAACTCTTCCTGTGTTAAAACGTAGCACAGACATAACAAACTGATCACTTCATACTATAAAAATAAAAATTTCAGTAGAGAATCACAAAGCATAATTTGAGAACATGACCATTTGAATGAACACCAATACAATGCCAGAGCCTTAATCCAAAAAGATAGGGTCCACTACATGCATGGATTCTTCTCTATTCATCCTCAAGTTCTATCATCTCAATTTATGAGTCTAGATTCTTATATTCTTTTCTGCTCATGTCTTTTGAGTCATTTTTCTTTCTTGTCTTATTTTTAAATTTAGTGAATTCCAACTTTTGGTCTTCATTACTGATTTGTTAATACTCTATCTTTGCACATTTTAAAATCGTCTTAAACAATTTTCTTTCATCATTTCCTCAAAACGTGTTGCTCCTAAAGGCCTTTCTTATGTCTATTATTTGAATTCCATTCCTCTAGATATACCTACTCATCCATCAAAGCAGTTGCAGTTTCGCTACTCCAATCTTCCTACTATTATTCTATATATAAGTCCCAACATTCTGATGCATATAGTAGTGGTGGTCTAATGGTTGTTCAAAAAAATTGTCATTTAACTTTAAGGATACACCTTGATTATATAATACTCCCTCCCATTCACCGAGATTGGGACATTTACTTTTTGGCACTATTCACTTATTACTCTTAATTTGTAGTTTATTCTTAATATATAAATTAAAACATAATCAAGTGCAATCTTATTTGATTCAACTCAATACAAAGATGATTGATTTTCACTTTTTATAATATTTCGTTATGTATAATATGTGTATTGAATAACGTGAAAAAGTAAAATTTCCCATTTTCAGTGAGTAGGAGGGAGTATTCATGTAGCTACTCTCCATTTTTAGCACTCACTCGCATCTTGGTGCATGTCCTCACCATAGTGCAAAAGACCAAGCGTCCTCACTACTCTGAAAGATGCACCCAAGGTATTAGAAGCATCCACTTAGAGCGATTTCTTTCTCTTCTAGCTTTAGAATGCCTCTCCTTATCTCACTAGTGAAAAGTTATAATCCATGTACTAACCAATTTAATTTGAATTCTCATGACTACAACTCGTGTCACCATCATTCTAACTTAGATTTACCCTCTCCCTAGTCTCATCTATCGAAACAATGTCAACAAATATCACATATCAAGGCACATCTTCTTGTGTTGATCAATTTACCTCATCTAATACCGCAGCAAAAAAGAAACTTAGGGTCGAGCCTGGATGAAGGTAAATTGTAATTGGAAATCCTTTTTAGCCTCCCCACATGTCATAACTTTCATCCTACTTCTCAATACATATTGTATAATTTTAATGTATTTTTGGAAACACCTTTCTTTGTCATTGCATGCAAAAGTACTTTTATTGGTACCTTATCGTACGTTTTTTTCCAAATCAATAAAAATTATATGTAAGTCTCGCTTTCTAGCCTTATAGTACTCCATCATTTGTCTCATAAGATGAATGGTTTCCATAGTAGATCTCCCAAATATAAATCCAAATTGATTCTCATAACTTCACAGTATGGCTCATGAATTTTATTACTCAATAATTTTGGACATTTTTATTATTCTTGTAATACGCACTAGAGCAGTTCTCCAATCACTAAGCATCTTGTTTATCCTCCAAATTTGTTAAATAGATCCGTTAGATCTACCACCAATATATAATTTTAAGATGTTGGATTTGCATAAGCATACCACCTAAATTCTTCATCTTAGGCACATACCAATGGCATATTATATTTATCCTTCACGCAAAAGCTCTATCCTCATACCTTCATCATTTAAGTAACCATTTTTACCACATCATTGGCTAACCATTCATCCATTATAATAGCAACTTCATTCTCTTCTTATCTTAGATCTTGCATTATTTTTCAATTTTTGTGGCTCTCTTACCTTTACATTAACGAATTTCATAACCTACAAGGAAATTATTTTTACGTTCTTTTTTAACATCCACCAACTCTAGGAAAAAAATGTCAACATATAAGTCAACCTTATGTACTACTAGGAAAAAATATTCAATGAAAGAAGAATCCATAAAAAGAAAATTGTTCCAGTAGTGTCTAAGAGCCAACTAAAGTAATTACATCTTTTCTCCTTCACCCTTCCATGTCCAACATAAGGCATCCTTTCCCTTAACAAATATCTCCATTATTACTTAGATCAAGATTCAATTCGATATGCAAGACGAGAATAAGGAACGCAAACTAGACTAACTCGTGGTGATCTGGGAAGGACGTTTCGAGGTCGCAAAGCATGGCTACGTCGCACTTCCATGTTTTCATGCCTCTCTCGAAAACATTCTTCTTTTACTTATTTACTCTCTCCTTTTTAACATTAATCTTTTCTCCTTCCTCATACACTAAATGGCCAAGTTAAACAAGAAATAGAGATCAACCTAATAATTAACTAGTATTTCCAACAAACACAAAATGATTACCAAAAATAATTTCTAACATAAAAAAATCAAAATTTGAAGTTAGAAGGCTTGGGTCACCACATCTCAACTTAACTTATGTAGGTAATGATACAATGCAATGGGTCGTTTCTTATAACAAGTCAGTTCTAATTTGTTCTTTATAAATGAATCATTCTCCATTAAATAAGCCATCTTTAAATGATGGCAATAATGATTCACAAGGAATAAAACCACAAGACTAGTCAAAAGTTGCAACAATTTACCTTCTCTTAGGGGTAACATCCCTTAAAAAAGGTTCCTTAGACTATTTGGTGGGTCATGAGTGAATATGTACCACTGGATTATTACTATACCCCACTAGTTAATTTGTTAGAAGCTCATGCAATTAAAACCAAAAAATGTTAGATCAAGTTTAACAACACACCTTCAAAATTACTAACCAACACATTGTAGATGTCATAGTGAAAAATATTGTATGTATCACCGTATCACAATCATATCATTTAAGTTTTTAAGAAACTGGAACTAATATAGACGAAGATCACAAAAGTCATATAGTGGCTTGTTATTGCAAAAAAAAAAAAAATGACACCAACATTTTTTATATATTGTCGATGCAAATAGGAAACGAGATATAGTAAAGTGACATAGCCAATCCAACAATCTAAATGTTTCTACTCTAAAAGTAAATACGAGTGTAGCCATTTTTGCACTACTCTAGTTTGAAGCAGCGAAACTCAAACGACAAACAAACTAGAAGTAGCATCATAATCTCAATTAAAAACAAAAACATTGGAATTTACATATAGCGTGATCAAAGGAAAAAGCCTCATTTACAAATGTGTTTGCGGAATCTATCATAGGGTTGCAGAATTGGTATAGTTTTGCGGAAAATGGAATTTAAAGTTGCCACTACTTTCAAAACATAATGAGGAAGTTTTTATTCCACCGTAAGTAAATCTTTATTTTTGTCCTTTACTTTCTCTCTCTTTTTAAGCTGGGGAACTCCTTTGGCCGTGCTCTCCTTTATGGGTAGTTGCCGCCATCTTTCCCTCCCCAAACCCTGTCTATAGTTTTTATGAGCGGGATACACTGGATAGGATGACAATGATGATGATTTTCTCTCTTTTAAAAGAACACAACTTTTTAATATGATTGTTATATGACAAATTATTAATAAAGATTTTCTTTCACTAAAAACCAAAAGTTGATAGAGCGCAAAAAACACACAAAAGCTACACCTTTTGTATATTGCCTACTCTATACTGATAAGGTGATTTTTCTAAATCAAATACACAAGGCATGCCTAGGCTTCCCGAGACGCGCTTTGTAAAACTAAGCTTTATAACTTCATCTCCTTAGCCCTTAGTAAATCAATGTTCATAACGTTTCAAATCTTTAGAGAAATATTTTACATCAAAGTACGTTGCCAGGTAGATATAATTATCTTCCACTTCAAGCAAGCAAACACTTGTAGCTCCACGAAAACAAATACCACAAACCAACATTATTACTCAACAATAGAAGTCAAGAATCAAGATCAAATATTTTTCAAACTATACACATGGCACCCACTACAATGTTTCTCAATAATCCAAACTTTACTAGGACCAGAAACTAAACCTTTAAAGATCAAACCAAAAGTGATAATATAAGTTTACATAATCATACAAGTCCTTACAAGTTTGAATAATAGGTACCTTGAAACTAAAATAAGCATATTAAGTAACCTCAAATTGTTGGAGACAGCGGAAGAAAAAAAGAAGAGAATCCACCCTTAATCAAGGACTAATTCCTAATATATATATATATATAATGGTTCCTAAAAGTCATTTAAAGGGTGCATTTTCTACAGCATTATTTCAATGTTTTGAACAACTGATCCCTGTCATCTCAAGAAAATTTACACTTCTAAACCTTCAAAAGCTGCTCCCTCTTTATTAAGGAATCATGCAAAAAATTTGTTTCCAAGCAACATTCTTAACAAATTCCAACGCTCTTCAATAAGAGAGTGATATTCACAGCAAAATATGAAAAACGAAATGGAAGGAGTTCAATAATACTTTTCACAAAATATATTCTCGTCCATTAACACTTGGAAAGGTGATATTAGATGGAAATGAAAAGTTGAGGGAAAATTGTGAGAAGAACTTCATTGCTATGAAATTGAAGAAGCATAATTCATCAAAATTAATACTAAAACACATCCTCATTAATACCATTTAATAAAGATCACCAAACCTGGCCGTATAGGATCAATCTACCCATACTTCATTCCAGACTATGATACTAATTTACAACTGTCACAATAACAAGCCACTAAATTAGGCTTAGTAATCAATAGAAAACCATCTATCGAAAACCATGCACCCTAATGTGAAAGAATAAAACTTCCTTCACTAAACTTGCGATGTTTGTTCAATCGAATCAAATAAATCCCACAAACCCTAAATCATCAAATCAAGTATTGTAAAACCCAGTTACTAAACTAGGCTTAGTAATCAATAGAAATTCAGCATAATAATAAGGTTAAGTGTAATCTTCAAAAAAATAAGGTTAAGTGTGTATCAATAAATGACATGTAAAAGGCAAAAACAGAAGCAGAGCAACCCTAATTTCCTATAACATCAACAAAAAAAAAACACTAACCTGCAATCGAATATGACGAAAACGTTCTTGAGCATCGGTCATACTAAAAGCGCGCCCCCTTTTAGAGCAAATCTCTCTCCTTTGAAGTTTCCTAAAGCTGTTTACAAACCCATCAACACAACCACGAGGGCGTTTCCTGGCTACGACCCGTCGAAGTTTACATGGTCGAGGACTCGCTGATATTCTTCTTCCGTCCATCATCAAACTTTGTCTTAGTTGGTTCTGATTGCAGATTCACAAATTTTGAAGTTTTAAATATTAAAACTCATTTCTAGGTAACCAATTGAAACCCTAATTAGAGGGTTTTTGAGTGAATTAGAAAGAGAAAAGGGGATGGGGTTTTGGAACAGAAAAAACCCTTTAAAGGATCTGAGATTATTCTACTTCTCTTCTCTATCTCTCTAAAGGATGAAGTATTTTCCTGGCGCAGTGAAAAGGGCGTCGCTTTGTGTCGCTTTCTCTCTCTATCGCCAATAGAGAGAAAGAGAAAGTGGTGGGGGTTGGTGTTGGTGTTGGTGTTGGCGGTGGACGCTGAATGATGGTAATTTTAGGGATTGGGATTTTGGAGCATAGAGACTATAAATCTTCAGAAAGACGCCGTCGGTCCATAAAGGAAAATATAGGATAAAAATAAAGAGAAAATTATAAAAAACCACCTTATCTATACACGCTTTTTTAAAAAACTACCTTATATAAAAATTTTTGCAAAAAACTACCTTATGTAATACAATCTTTGCAAAAGACTACCTACTACTCAATTTCGTTAGTTGACCGGCATAATTAACTGTTGACTTTCACATGCTTGTCACGTGCGCAATTAGAAACTCACCTTCTCCTTCATTGAAATGTTGAGTAACGGGAATAGAACACCAAAAAATCCCAATTAATTATACCGATCAACTAACGAAATTGAGTAGTAGGTAGTCTTTTGCAAAGATTGTATTACATAAGGTAGTTTTTGCAAAAATTTTTATATAAGGTAGTTTTTTAAAAAAGAGTGTATAGATAAGTTGGTTTTTTATAATTTTCTCAAAAATAAATAATAAATTTTTACAAAATCTTGGACGAGACCGCCTCATTCTAAGACGGTCATCATGGGTCAGCCCATGAACACGCGTATAACAGGCTCACTCCCTTTCCCTTATTTTTTTTCAGACTTTCATAATTAAAATTCACAAATTCTTACTTGAGATCATCTTTTGTCAAGACGCAAAATCCCAGTCTACTTCTAAATATATTGTTACAACTCTAAATATATATTTGAGCTGGACTTTTGAGAGTCGTCTTCTCTCAAGATAGCATCTGATTAAAATTTCCTCCTCTTTCCTTCTCCATTATAGTTCCTTTCTAGTTTCTAGATTATTGTCATTTCTTTTTCTTCTTTTCTCTTTTCCATTTTTGTATCTTCCCCTCTTATGATTGCTGATTAATGAAGATTACAATAATTTAGGATTGAAGATTGCCGATATGTATATATATATGTTTGATATGTACAAGTTGTATATGATTTCACAAATAATGGTATTGAATCAAATTATATGTTTGATTTTCTACCCCATCTTCAATTTCATTAGTACTCTTTTCAGTTATCTTGTTAACTTCATCAATTGTTGCCTTATATAGTGTTTCTACCACCTTCCTTGCTTCTTCATTGTCTCCATGTAAGTGTGGAACGTCATGCATGTTGTCATCACTATATCCATCAAACCAGACGCTGTTAAGAATCAAACTGAGGCTGTTATCAATGAAACTGAGTGTGTTAAGCAAAAAACTTTATTGGACAATTGATCCATTTAGTCTTAAAACTGATTGTAATGGAGAACTGAACATTTTAACTATGAAATTGAATGTGTTAAGATAGTAATTTAATTAAGAACTTATGCGTTTGATAACTGAGTGTGTTAAGACAATTGATCCATTCAGTTTAATTAAGAACTTATGCGTTTGATAACTGAGTGTGTTAAGCAAAAAACTGAGTGTGTTAAGCAAAAAACTTCAATGTATTTTGATAACTGAGTGTGTTAAGACAATTGATCCATTCAGTTTAATTAAGAACTTTATGCGTTTGATAACTGAGTGTGTTAAGCAAACAACTGAGTGTGTTAACAAAAAACTTCAATGTATTTTGATAACTGAGTGTGTTAAGCAAAAAACTGAGTGTGTTAAGCAAAAAACTTCAATGTATAAAAGCTCAATTGATCATACCTTTGTTGTCTGCGTCGTCTTCATCATACATCTCCATCGTCAAAATCACCATTAACATATTCATCATGAAGAAATTCTGAAAAATTGTTAAGAATATGGCTTTCACATATAGATCGTTCATCTTGAAAACGAATCAAGAAATTACCTTCAATTTGTGTTCTTGATTCTTCTAATCTCATTTCAATTTCAAATTCATTCATTAAAACATTCATTTTAGCCATTCTTGAAACGAAAATGAAGAAATTTGCAGAGATTGTGATGAAATTGAGAGAAATTGATTAGTTGTAGTTTATTTAGGGAAGTTTCTTATTTTTGGAAAACCACCTGTGGAGGAAGTTTCTGAAATTTGGATCGGGTGTGGGAGGAAGTTTTTTAAATTTTGGAAGTTTATGTTTTAAAAGAGGAAGTTTATATATTGCATTGATAGCTCCCTCCAGATTCCCGCCTCTTGCTGTCTTGGGCTGGGCCGTCTCACCGTGAGACGGTCTCGGCCAAGACCAGCTGTTACAAAATCTTGGACGAGACCGCCTCATTCTAAGACGGTCATCATGGGTCAGCCCATGAACACGCGTATAACAGGCTCACTCCCTTTCCCTTATTTTTTTTCAGACTTTCATAATTAAAATTCACAAATTCTTACTTGAGACCGTCTTTTGTCAATATGGCTCCCAAAATCCCAGTCTAATTCTAAATATATTGTTACAACTCTAAATATATATTTGAGCTGGACTTTTGAGAGTCGTCTTCTCTCAAGATAGCATCTGATTAAAATTTCCTCCTCTTTCCTTCTCCATTATAGTTCCTTTTTAGTTTCTAGATTATTGTCATTTCTTTTTCTTCTTTTCTCTTTTCCATTTTTGTATCTTCCCCTCTTATGATTGCTCATTAATGTATACTACCTCCGTTCCAAAATACTTGCACCATTGGGTTTGGGCACATGAATTTAGGCAAGTCAAATCAGTATGGTAAAAGTAGGGATGATGTATGATTGATGGTGATATGTAGGATAAAAATAAAAAAAATTATTATAAGTAGATAGTGGTTGTGACTTGTGGGTATATTAAATAATTAATGGGATGATGTATGATTGATGGTGATAGTGGGGTAGAAATAAAGTGAGGATAAAATAAGTAGAGTGTTTTAACCAAAAATAGTAATGTTGCAAGTAATTTGAAATATCCTAATATGGTAAGTGTTGCAAATATTTTAGAACGGAGCTAGTATATATATACACACACACACATGTATGTATATACTTTTAAATCACACTAGAATAAAATGAAAATTAATTATTTTTTCCGAACAAAATAGGTTTTTATAATTATAACACAACATTTTTCAGTTTTTATTTTCAATTGAACTTATTAGCCTCAACAATTGGGTTCATCCAGATAAAATAAATAATTTTTTGAATGAAAAGAAAAAGATTATCACCATTCAAAAAAATCTTTCTTTTTTCCAACTCGGTTATTAGAAGAATATGATAATCTTCTTCCGAAATTTAAAAAAAAATCAAAACTAGTTCCATATGCACAAAAACAACAAAGGAATTCTCTCGTACTTCATTTCAATATTAACCGAAATCGCCTTGTTGTGTCAGAAGAAGGATAACTATATTAATTCGGTATACTCTAAAGACAGCTTTGGTACTATATTGGTAATCCTACAAGATTTTTAAGTTTTTACGTTTTTTACGTGAAGTCAAAAGTAAAAAGGAAATTTACTAATTTCATCTTTTACGGATTTGCCTTTGATTGTACAATAATATGTGGAGCTCAGCATGTCTGGAAGCACATGAGAACGTTTTTTTTGCTAATATTATTACCAGTATTATTCGATATTGGGTTATTCATAGCATTAGTATACCTTCCCTATTCATTGCGGGTTGGTTATTCGTCAACACAGGTTTAGCCTACGATGAGTTTGGAAGCCCCTGGCAAACGAATATTGCATAGAGAGTCGACAAGGAATTTCATTAATAACTGGCAATTTTGACTCTTTGGAACAACTTGATGAATTTAGTGGATTCTTTTAGGAGGTCCAATGACCATAGATCGAACCTATCCAATTTTTACCGTGCAATGGCTGGCTGTTCACGGACTAGTTGTACCCATTGTTTCTTTTTGGGGTCAATATCTGCAATGCTATATATATATATATATATATATATATATATATATATATATATATATATATATATATATATATATATATATATATATATATATATATATATATATATATATATATATATATATATATATATATATATATATATATATATATATATATATATATATATATATATATATATATCAGTTACTAACTACAACCTTGATGTTTAGTCATTTTAAAATAATGAAACAGCCTCAAAGTTTTTTTTTTTTTTTTATTTTTACAAACAATAACCTTCAAATTAACAAATACGACCACTTCCCCGGATGACTTGTTAAATGACCGTTGACAAATGTAAAGGACCGTTGACAAACAACCTTCAAATTAACAAATACCCAATTAAACCCTTTTTTCCAACCTCTCTCTAACCCTCTCCAATCACCCATGTGATTATTATTTACTACTAATTAAGTTAACAATTAAATATACTTAAATTTTTAGGTCAATAATTACTATAATCGACTAATATTTAAAATCTTTTTGCTTCAATTTAGAAAGTTTGTCATAATTTAGTTGTTTAATGAGAATTTTATATTTTATATTATATATTTTAATATAGTTATTATAAAAATCTAAATGTCACCCTTTAAAAGGTTTAGGATAGAATTATGCAATTGTATTAGCTGATGAGGAAATAATTACATAGTAGATGATCTTTAATAAATTATTATCATACATCTTAATAAAAAAGTTATGTAAACTATAAAAATGTCACCTTGACAGCTTGACAAATAAAACGATATTATGGTCGAGAAATAATTAGGTGGCACAACTATTTGATGAATCACTATTCAATAAACTTCATAATTAGTGTTCAACTATTTATTATTATTGATAGAAAGTCCTATGTACTTTTATACATCGACAACCTAATATATAATAATATATACATTATTGATTATCATGCTATTGTTTATACTTCCTCCGTATTTGGTTATTTGCAACTTTTACCAAAAATGGCGTATACTATTATTTGCAACTTTCTTTTTTTCATTTATAGAAAGTTTTTTATTACTTTTTTATTATCTCTCTCTTACTTTTTTATACTCTCTCTCATACTTTTTAATACTATCTCTTACTTTTTAATATTATAATACTATAATCTCACCCCATTAACTTCATTAATCTATTTTAATACACTACTAAAAGTTTTGCCTAGGAGTCCGTGAAGGACCCCAAAGTTGCAAATAATTAAATACGGAGGAAGTATTTTTATTAGAAAATCTAAGTTAATCATAGTTATTTGTAAATCATATAGAAAAATTAACAAAATAATTAAAACAAAAAAGGAAAATAAAATCATTAAAATCATAGATATATAAATACTTGTCACCTGCATGTGATTTATTAAATTAATTAATAAATTACGGTTATTTACCTAATAAACCTCAATTTTTATACATCTATCCAGTGTACTTTTCAAAAATAAAAAAAAAAACATGTATGTTGTGATGGAGTGATGTACATCAAATATAGGCAAAGAAGGGCACATCAATGTGTGAATTAGGTAGATGCTGAAAAAGTAGGGCTAGTACTTGTAAGTAAGTTGGAAGCAAGCACATGCATGGAAAAGAACTCAACTAGTACAATGTGTATCAGTGGATGTCGTCTTTATTACTCCCTCCGTCCGGATGAATTAGTAGCATTGAGAAAATGTGTGAGAATTAAGAAAGTGGTAATAAATGAAGAGAGAGAATGAATTGTGTTGATGAAATTAAAAGAGAGTTAAAATATATGGATGAGATTAAAAGAAAATAGTGGGCCATAGTCCAAAAATAGAAATGCTGCAATTTAAGTGGAACGGACGAAAATAGAAAATGGAGACGGAGGGAGTACATGACATAAAATGTACTTGTTGAATGTTTAAATGGATTAAGATGCATGGATTTAAATCAAGGGTGGAGAATTGTTGAACAAAAGCCCCATGGCAATAAAGATATGGCCTAATCTAAGTGGTTACATACATAGGGAAAGGAGGGTGGGGCGCGGGTGGGAAGGGGGACTGATGCATGACATTGAATATATATAGGCGCCAAAATGTTTGGGGTAGTCATTGTTCCATGTCCAACCACGCAGTATATACTTTCTCCGTTTCGAAATACTTGCTACATTTTATTTTTGGAAACTATTCGTCGTTTAATTTTATTTTATATATAGTGACTAATATGTAAGTAATAATATAGTCAAGTGGGATCTTGTTTGAATCGTCTAATCGCATACTTTCATGATATAAACTTTTTATAATTTTTAAATGTGTATAATTCTACATATAAATGAATAAAATAGTACATTAGATTGCGTAAAGAAGTTAGATGTAGTAAGTATTATGGAACGGAGAAAGTAGTATATTAATACTTGTTAAAGCAAGTGACAATATTCATAACTTTGACGTTAATTTTAATCACTTAATCGAGCATGCTTTGTCATGTACTTTGGAAAAGGACGATAAAGATGTGTCGAGTTGCGTGAGATTGAAGTTTGGAACGATAGATGAGCATTGCTTGAACAATGCAGCAGGCCAAGGGTCACTCAGGGGTCCTTTGAGCTTCGGTTTCCAGCATTGATTGTATACTTTATTGCTTGTTTATTGTGGTGAATAATGGCTATGTTTATTAGCATATTAATTGAGGAGTTACATGTGAGTTTATGGTGTTTAATGTGAGACTCTAATAGTCACACTCTTCTTCATCTATAAAAGGGAGTGTAATCCTTAGAGTAAGAAACACCACAAACACACTTGTTGAGAGGGCTAGTGCATTGCTTAAGAAACTAGAGGAATGTTCTTACTTTGCATTAGTATTGTGATCTTAAGAGGTTGTTCTTAAGATAGGGGAGTTTATTATACATTGTATTGTTGAATCAATTATAATAAACAACATTTGAGGGGGAGGTATCCAAGATACCTCATAAACACTTGTGTCTTTCTTTTGCATTTTTCATTGTGTTTTCTTCTGTTGAATCTCGCTTTACACCGTTTCTTTCAATACTGAAAAAGCAGCAGGCTTTGCAGACATGTAAAGAGATAGAAGTGATCGAATCTCAGAGCTAGACGCCTGCGCATATGGACCCGATGTGCTGCCTATAGTGCCGAATTTAGATGGTAATTATTCTATTAAAAAGGACATAATTAGAGAAAACATTACATTTGGTGTTGTTATGGATGTACGATGAAATGACGGAAACTATAAAATTCTTAAAAAATAACAACAAGAATTTCGAAGGTTTCGAGGGGAGTTTCCCCAACGATTAAGTTTTCCACAATTTCAGTAGTATGATGTTGGTTATGGGAGACACGATACAGTTATTTATGGAAGATAATATTAGTTACCTAGTACCCCTAGGAGGGTGTATATATAGCGAGGCTTTAGGATTTAATCTAATTAGCCTTTTATTATGCTTTAGTACATTTAAAGTATGGGGGCATATTTTATGTACAAACAATTGCCCCCCGACCCTAGAGTCATGGTAGATGAGTTCCATTGTACGCAACTTGAGCTGCTCTAGGACACTTTGTGCATTTTATGGGTATTGCTATTCAATCTAAGTCTTGGGTATCCACCTATTGGGTATCAGTTTCTACTAAGAATCATTTTGAGTTGGATATTTGTTTTAAATGGTAGCCTCAATGGCGTCTTAAATTAAACAATGTTTTGTCTGGGTTCATATGGTGTCAGTTTCTACTTAGTTACGTCTAACCTAACTATTGATAGGTTTACCACTTCTACCACATACCAGTTTGACTAAATAACATTTTAACTGAGTTTTGGTTCTATCCCCTTATGTTTGTGAGAGGATAAAGAAAAGTCATACATCTAAACCATATCCACAAGTAGGGATGGACATGGGTCGGATCTGGGTCGGGTCCAGCAAGACCCAGATCTAGACCCTAATTTTTTTATTGGACCTAGACCCGGACCCGGATTTTATAGGGTCTAAAAATTTTGGACCTGGACCCAGACTCTTAGGGTCTGGCGGGTCTAGGGTCTGAATCTGGATCCAACACAATTTTATTTTATTTTCCTAAAATTTTTTAAAAAGTATATGATGAAGTGCAATTTTCGACCATTTGCATAAAATTATTTAAACATTTTCGACTAACGAGGATCTTCTAATACTTTATACTAATTGAGCGAAACATATGAATTTTTTCGAAATTCAAGTTCTTATAATGAAATATTTATCAAGTCAATAGTACCTAATATATAATTTTTTAAAAAATATAACAAATTTCAAATCAAGCAATTACATACACATAATGACTAATATATAATTTTTTAAAAAAAGATGTAAATGGGTCAATGGGTCGGATCTCGGTCTCAGATGTGAAGACACGGACCCGGACCCTAGGGTCATGGTCCCAGATTCGACCTGAACCCATAGGGTCCAAAAAATGGAGGACCCAGACCCTTAAATTAGGATCCTATCAGGTCTAGACCAGGTCCAAGACTCGTGCCCATCCTTATCCACAAGTATCCCTTAGTCCCAACTCCCAATGCTTAGGAGATCATATTTAAAGGATGTGAACTAAAAGACTAGCTACTAATACAAGAAAATTCATAGAAGTACTTCATTTCTTTATCAAACACTACAAAAATGTCTTTGTTGCTAGTTTTGTCATCATATTTAACTACAACAAATTTATTTTTTTGCGATATTGAATTTAGTTGGATTAAAGTGTAATAATTATTGGTTTTTATTAAGTTTCACTATAAAGTGATCTAGGGACACTTTATTTGATCTTTAGTGGCATATATAATTGTCAGTATAGTCTATAGTGACATTTGTGATTATTACGATGTATATAATTACAACACAAATTACAACTCGGGAATTTGTATTAAACCCCTTTGTTTGATGACAAAAAGAACTTACAAGATGTGTATAAAGCAATAAATAAAATGAAGATAATTGTGTAACGATGAACGTCACCCGGAAACTTGATACAAATCGAAGGCGTGTGCTCACTATCCTTTTGTGATATTTCCCCCACAAAGGTACTTGGGTTGTTGTTTGGAAATTCACAACGAGATACAATCGATTACAACACAACCTTAGTACTTAGGTTGTATTAAGCAATAACAATGTGTTTGAGGAATAACAAGTTGTGGAAATGCACTAACAAAAGTTAATTACTCTTTTGTATGCAAAGAACAAATGAGAAAAGCTTAGAAATCAGGAGAAGAGTAAGAAAAGGTGTGTCCTGCTTCTCAACCAAGGACCTCTATTTATACACAATAGAGGAGCCTCTAACATTCATCACCATTCATGATCTTATTGATGATCATGAGCATCAATGCAATTGAATGGCATTAGGACATTCATGAGCATTATTACATAATTATTCTCTGAGAATTAAGAGCATAATCAAGAGTATCCAAGGCATTAAACTCAAAGAAAAACGGGAAGAAGGCAACGGTCATTTCCAGACCCAGATCGCCGAGTCGGCGATGGGTCCTCCAAAGGGACCGCCGACTCGGCTTTATGTTCTGACCAAAATCCCATTTTCCAGAGAGCAAAAGCCGACTCGGCTAAGGCTCTTCCTGGGGTGCCGCCGAGTCGGCTGTCAGCCAAACAAGGCGCCCCATGCTCTTTTCCTTGTCTTATCTTATAATGCCTTAATTGGACCACGTAAATTAATACGTATATCGTCCCACTATTTAGAATAGCTTTAATTGATATAATACGGACTTAGTCCCACTACCTTAGTAGTACTTGGTGATTAAAATACTCAGGATTATTATGTAGTATATATTATTATACACTAAATGTCCAACAATCCTCCCCCATTTTGGGTATAATAAGCCTCTCATTTACCAAAACTCATAATACATTTCATGCATCAACGCTAATATCCCTACGGATTGAATTAACGCCTAGTACAACACACTTAACAAGTGATCGAGCCAGAGTTGATTTCCATAAGGAATTGAATCAATCGACTCATCCAACCACTTGAAGATGTAGTACACACAAAACAAATAACACAAAGTTATTAACTTGACACATTATAAGGCCGTGTCCGTATCTTATTCATAAGTTTATCATAGTCATTATGCCAATCTTGACTACTTGAAGCGGCCACACTTCAAACTTATATAGGTAGGTTCTCATAACGTATTAAACATATCCCCGTGACGTGGATATAACACCAAGAGCTCTTCAACTCTTGATCTTGAGAACTTTCAAGACGACTACCTTATTCCATCACGGTACAAAGCAACGATGGGTCATGCAAGAGTTGCTTTAACAAAAACCAAGAGGACTTTACCACATTGAATTCAGACACGATGTTACTCATGCGTGAATTGGGCTTTTCCTAATGATTTCACTGACATAAACCGATCTCAATTGAGGCTTTCTCAATTGAGTCTCTATTCATGGCTTTCGTAAACGAATCCGCCACATTGAACTTAGTGTTCACATAGTCAAAAGTTATGACCCCGTTAATAATAAGTCCTTGCACAAGGCTATGCCTTAGAGCAATATGACGAGACTTACCATTATACACTTGACTATAAGCTCTACCTAAAGCCGTCATGCAATCCGCATGAATCGCCACCGGTGAGATTGGCTTAGGTAATAAAGGTATCTCAAACATGAGATTCCTCAACCACTCAGCTTCACTAGCTGCTGAAGCTAAAGCGATAAACTCAGCTGACATCGTAGAGTCGGCTATACATGTTTGTTTCTTAGAAGACCAAGAAATGGCACCTCCCCCATAAACAAACACCCAACCACTAGTAGAAGAGTTGTCCTCTTCATTAGTGATCCAACTAGCGTCAGAATAACCTTCTAGAATAGGAGGTTCTCCGCTATAAGTAATACCAAAGTCCTTGGTACGTAACAAGTATCTTAATACTCTCCTTATCGCCATCCAATGATGGGGACCTGGGTTACTAGTAAATCTACTAAGTTTACCCACCGCAAATGCTATGTCAGGCCTAGTACTAGTCATAGCATACATCAAAGATCCTATGACCTTTGAATACTCCAATTGTGAAATTGGTTGACCGGTATGTTTAGCAAATTTCATACCCGGTTCCATGGGAGTAGAGACCGGCGCTTTATCAAGCATATTAAACCGCTTAAGTATCTTCTCAACATAGTGAGCCTGACTTAACTTAATACGGTTCCCTTGCCTTATGATCTTAATGCCTAAGATCACATCAGCCTCCCCCATATCCTTCATCTGAAAGGATCTAGACAAAAAATCTTTTGTCTCTTGGACTTGTGTTATACAAGTTCCAAAGATAAGCATGTCATCGACGTATAGACAAATGATAACGCCATTGCCATGGCTATCGAACTTGCTATACACACACTTATCGGCTTGATTCAACTTGAATCCAAAGGACAAAATAGTTTCATCAAATTTTTGATGCCACTGTTTAGGTGCTTGTTTAAGTCCATATAAAGACTTGACAAGTTTACACACCTTTTGTTCTTGTCCTTTCAAAACAAACCCTTCGGGTTGTTTCATATATACTTCCTCATCTAACTCCCCATATAGAAATGCGGTTTTAACATCCATTTGATGTATTTCTAGATGATAGACCGTAGCTAACGCTACCAATAACCGAATAGTGGTTATTCTTGCAACCGGTGCATATGTATCGAAATGATCGATACCGTGCTTTTGTCTAAAGCCTTGAGCCACTAAACGGGCTTTGAATTTATCAATAGTACCGTCGATTTTCATTTTCTTTCTGAAAATCCACTTGCAACCGATTGGTTTACAAGTCGGAGGAAGATCCACTAACACCCAAGTGTTATTTCCCATGATGGATTGCATCTCATCATCGATAGCCTCTTTCCAAAAAGCACTATCATGTGATGCCATAGCATCACTATAAGTCAATGGGTCACCTTCCACATTATATAAATATGGAACACTAGAAGATACTTCACTTCTATCACCTTCAACCAAGTATACTTGGAAATCCGGTCCAAAGCTCTTCGCTTTCCGTTGTCTCTTACTCCGTTTAGGAATAGGATCAACTAAATCAAGTTCATCTATTTGTTGACTTTCATCAACATCTAGAAGTGAACTTTGTTGACTATCATCAACACTTTCATTGGTACAACTTTGTAGATGTCTTTGTCTACTCAATGATGAAAATCTATTTTCATCAAAAATGGCATCTCTTGACTCTATAATCGAATGAATCGATATATAGTCATTTTGTTCTATAACATAGAACCTATAGGTTTTGCTATGAATAGCATAGCCTATAAAGATGCACTCAAGCCCACGTTCACCGAGCTTCTTTTTCTTGTTGCCGGGCACTCTAACAATGGCCCTACAACCCCAAACCTTAAGATAACTTAAGTTTGGTTTCTTTTTGTACCAAAGTTCATAAGGAGTTTCCTTATTCGTTCTCATTGGAACTCGGTTAAGAATGTGACAAGCCGTCAACATTGCTTCACCCCAAAATCCATCACTCAAACCCGAGTAGGATAACATGGAATTAACCATCTCTTGTAGAGTACGGTTTTTCCTCTCCGCCACACCATTAGATTGTGGTGCATAACCGGCGGTTGTTTCATGAATTATACCCATTGAATTAAAATAAAGCGGATCATAATATTCACCTCCTTTATCGGTTCTTAACCTTTTAAGTTTACTACCAATTTGTATTTCTACTTCTTGTTTGTAAATCTTAAAATGTTCAAGAGCCTCATCTTTTGAATGCAAAAGATAAACATAACAAAACTTTGAGAAATCATCTATAAAAGTTATGACATACTTTTTGTTTCCCAAAGACGGTGTACTATGAAAATCACAAAGATCACTATGGATTAACTCCAAAATTTCGGACTTTCTTTCAACACTTTTAAAAGGTGTTCTAGTGATCTTAGTTAACATGCACGTTTTGCAATTTTTAGACATTTTATTGCACATAGGTATGAGTTCATGTTTAGACATAAAAGAAATTTTATCAAAGTTTACATGTCCTAGTCTAACATGCCACAAATAATGCAAATCATCACTTTCATTCATGGTAGAAACATTACAAATAGCATTTTTATTTAAATCTAATGAAAGCTTAAAAAGACTATTACATAAATAAGCACGCCCAATAAACAAATTATTTTTGGAGATAATACACCTATCGGCTTCAAACACTAGTTTGTAGCCCAATCGATTCAAAATAGGACCCGAGACTAAATTTCTACCTATTTCGGGTGTGTAATACACATCTCTTAAAACTAAAAGATTTCCCGAAGTAAACAACAATTCAACTTGTCCTTTGCCTTGGACCTTGATAGGTGCATTGTTTCCCATATAGAGATGCTCCCCATCAACAACCTTGTTAAAGGTTTTGAACCATTGTGTAGAATTGCATACATGTCTCGATGCCCCCGAATCGATCCACCAAGCCAAGGAATCATCCTGCAAAGCACTAATATTAGTATTCAAAGTAGAAAAACTTATATTAGAATTTTCATCAAAACATGCAAGATTACCTTGTGTGGGTGGTCCCTTGCTAGTTGAAGCTTGACCATTCCCCTTGGCTTTCTTTTGCTTGTTCTTTAGAACGAAGCAATTCTTCCTTCGGTGCCCGGGCTTTCCACACTCCCAACATACCTTTTCGGTATTGGGATTAGTAGCTTTCCCCTTAGAAGAGTCATTCCTCTTCCTCTTATCTCCGGGACGGGATTGTGGTTTCCCTTCCCCAACCATGTTAATAGATGGTACATTAGGATTATCATCCTTCCGGTTCTCATGAACCCGGATGCTAGACTCGACAATAATGTGTTGTCCAAGGTCGGAGAGTGTAATCTCCTCCCTTTTATGCTTAAGAGCATGTCTAACATCCCTCCATGAAGGAGGCAATTTGTCTATTATGCTTGAAACCAAAAACACTTCATCAATTTCAATTTTATGTAATTTAAGGTTAGCATGCATCCTTTGCAATTCATGAAATTGATCTATAATTGGGCGATCTTCTACCATTTTGTATGAATTAAAATTACTTACTAGAAACTTTTTGGAGCTAGCATCCTCCGCCATGTATTTATTTTCAAGAGCATCCCATAATTCCTTAGCGGACTCATGGTATTGATAGATGTCGAAGAGTGCATCTTGCATACCATTGAGTATATGCCCCCGGCAAATGAAGTCATCATTTTCCCACTTTGACCGTTTGCGATTTTGTTCAAGAATCTCCGTTTCCGGAATCACCGTTTCCGGATCATCCGACTTAGCGACCTCCGGTTTGGGTGAGCTTATAACATAAGCCACATTGAGGGTAGTGAGCATGAACATCATCTTCTTTTGCCAACGTCTAAAGTCGACGCCGACAAACTTTTCTAACTTAGCAAAGTTAGAGGTAAAGTCCTTCATTGATGCCATCGTATGAAGATTATCACAAAAGATTATTACGATGTATATAATTACAACACAAATTACAACTCGGGAATTTGTATTAAACCCCTTTGTTTGATGACAAAAAGAACTTACAAGATGTGTATAAAGCAATAAATAAAATGAAGATAATTGTGTAACGATGAACGTCACCCGGAAACTTGATACAAATCGAAGGCGTGTGCTCACTATCCTTTTGTGATATTTCCCCCACAAAGGTACTTGGGTTGTTGTTTGGAAATTCACAACGAGATACAATCGATTACAACACAACCTTAGTACTTAGGTTGTATTAAGCAATAACAATGTGTTTGAGGAATAACAAGTTGTGGAAATGCACTAACAAAAGTTAATTACTCTTTTGTATGCAAAGAACAAATGAGAAAAGCTTAGAAATCAGGAGAAGAGTAAGAAAAGGTGTGTCCTGCTTCTCAACCAAGGACCTCTATTTATACACAATAGAGGAGCCTCTAACATTCATCACCATTCATGATCTTATTGATGATCATGAGCATCAATGCAATTGAATGGCATTAGGACATTCATGAGCATTATTACATAATTATTCTCTGAGAATTAAGAGCATAATCAAGAGTATCCAAGGCATTAAACTCAAAGAAAAACGGGAAGAAGGCAACGGTCATTTCCAGACCCAGATCGCCGAGTCGGCGATGGGTCCTCCAAAGGGACCGCCGACTCGGCTTTATGTTCTGACCAAAATCCCATTTTCCAGAGAGCAAAAGCCGACTCGGCTAAGGCTCTTCCTGGGGTGCCGCCGAGTCGGCTGTCAGCCAAACAAGGCGCCCCATGCTCTTTTCCTTGTCTTATCTTATAATGCCTTAATTGGACCACGTAAATTAATACGTATATCGTCCCACTATTTAGAATAGCTTTAATTGATATAATACGGACTTAGTCCCACTACCTTAGTAGTACTTGGTGATTAAAATACTCAGGATTATTATGTAGTATATATTATTATACACTAAATGTCCAACAGTGAGAAATGTCACTAGACCCTATGTCGCTAAAAGCTTTAGTGTGACTTTTTATTATGCTGCTAAAGTGTCTAATAAATGTTACTAAATCCTCTATATATGCTATAAGAAATTTGAAATAAATGTCGCTAAATATATCCCACTAAAAGCAAATTATGTTGTAGTGCTTAGAGACAAAAGTTTTTATTTTTGACGTCAAACTTTAATTTTTTTAATTTTGTAGTGTTTGGTATCTCAAAAAGCAACAAAACAATATAATTTTAAAAAAAAATAATAGTGAATTATTATTGGGTGAAAAGGAGTAGTTTTGAAGTAGTAATAAGGGCAAGTAAATGGGCATAGATCAGTTAATATTAGGATATCCGACAAATGTAATGGAAAAGTAAAAGCAAAGATATTGTTGAAGACGCATCTAAAGAGATAGGCAGTAAACACTAATAATTCCTAATCAATAACCGTGATTTGTAAATAACCACAAAAAGACAAAGACAATGATAATAAAATAACCCTAATCAAAAAAGGTAAATTAAAATCACAAAAATATCACCCTATCAAATCATACCACAAAAGGATTATTTATTAAATTTACAAATCACGGTTATTTACTAAGACTTTCTCAGAAAAGACTACTAGTAGGAGACATTTGAAACGAGGGAAAGACAGACGTACTACTACTCATAAGTCATTAGTCTTAGTCATATGGATTGGGATAGCAGCCTAGCAATAGCAATAGCACTAGCACTAGCATGATCTATAAACAGAATATTAACCAAAACAAAAAGACAATAATAGTGGAAAACTTGCTTTTATTATTAGTACTACTACCCATTAGCTATGCCTATGCCATTACAATCATACCATACACATTATTATTATTCCTTTCCTTTCCTTTCCTTTCTATTGTTTTTCAACATCATTGATGTTACATATCTTGCCTTTATAAATTCATACTGTCACAATTTCATCATATTTGGCTAACGTGGGCGTAAGATGCAGGTTTTCGGATATTTACAGATCCTATCTTTGAAGACTCCTCTAGAGCCGAAGGACTCTTGTGACCGCCCTCTCCTTATGGGTATGAGACGCCGTTGACCTTCCTTCCCCGGACCCTGACCATAGATTTATCTATATGCGGGAACACTGGGTCTGGGTATGATGATGATGATGACGATGATTTATATGTCGAATTATACACATTTAAAAATTATAAAAAGTTGATATTATGAAAATATGCGATTAGATGATTCAAACAAGATCCCACTTGACTATATTATTACTTACATATTAACCGCAAATACAATATATAATATAAGCTTAAACGATGAATAGTGCCCAAAAACAAAATGTAGCAAGTATTTCGAAACGGAGGAAGTATTATGACTGTTTAAAACAGATTTGACGATTTGATATTTATTTGACTTTATAACTAAATTCGATTTGATCCGATTTCAAAAGTATGTTTACAATTATGTAAAAACTCAATATAAACACAATACTCAATATTAAACCGATCTAAAATACTTAAATCGACCCAATTAATCGTATGAACACCTTCACTCTCAACCCTCTTATTAGCTACTCCATTGGTTTATATTTGTAGTTTCATTGTTCTTTCCCTAAAAATCTTTGTATTTATATAACATTTTCTTTGATATATATATATATATATATATATATATATATATATATATATATATATATATATATATATATATATATATATATATATATATATATATATATATATATATATATATATATATATATATATATATATATATATAACCTTATTCATCCTATTTATAATATTTTATAATGCTCATGATTCCTATGTATATTCCTATTAACCCTATTAAATTTTTTTTTGCTGTCTTTATATTTTTTCTACTATTTGTATTTTATACTTTATATTTTATCACAAATTCTTGTATGAGAGAGTTTCATCGTAATACGTGCCTCATATATATTTAGATTAAATAGTTCATTTATAGAAACTTTTAGTATAATGAACCTTTTATATGAACTCGTCCCACAATAAGACGGTCTCATACAAAAGAAGACTGATTTTATAATACGTGCTTATATTCCTACCTTTTTATTATTTAATAAAATAATATCTCCACATCTAAAAATTTGTCGTTTCTTAATATTCCTGATCATTATTTAAGTCAACATCAAATAAGAACTAGTGAGGGTATAATTATATGCATAAGAATCTAGCATTCTACATTCGACCTTACCGCCCACTTTACATGGACATCCGATGATAAGATCATAGCTCAAGTATATTATGATTAATTTCTGACTTTTACTATGTTAAAATCATACAAGAATTAATATGCAACGCCGTTCTGGATCGAAAATTTAAAATAAATAAGATTATTTATCAAAAAAAGCATACAATAAGATTAAAATCAAACTTATGCAAAAACTAAACGTGTAAGTCGCAAACCTTAGGTTCGGGCTGTTCGCACTTACTAAGTGTGAACAGACTGAAAAACACAAACAGTCTGTTCGCTGTTAGTATACAGCGAACAGACTGTTTGTGCTTTTTAGCATGTTCCCACTTAGTAAGTGGGAACAACTCTTGTCTTAAAATCAGTATTTTAACCCTGTTTGACCTGTTCGCAGTTACTAAATGCGAACAAACACTTGATTTTTTTTTGAGCAGTTTATTACTGTTCGCACTTAGTAAGTGCGAACAGACCCGAACCTGTATTCTGGGGTATCAGACGCTTATATTTGGAATAAGTTTGATTTGAATCTTATTGACTCTTATCTATTTCAAATTTTCGTTCTGAATCGTAGGCAAAATATGCATTTGTCTAAGGCCTAGAGTTAAAAAGGGCCCTAAAATTAGAAAATGATAGTTAATGGGAGTATATACATTAAAATTTGCAATTTATGAGTAGTTTTTTTTCATTTAAGAATTATATGATACGTCTACATTTTTAATACTAATTATAATATATAGGATTCATCTTTGTTATTTTTTCAAACACCCATTTAAGTTCAGAATTAATCATCTATAAACCATAGAGAAGGCCCGCTTCTCTCAGTTTGCCTAGGAACCATACAATGCCAGAAACAACACTGATATGTTATAGAATTAGGTAACTATATCATATGATTTCAATATGTTTAGATCAAAGATGATAAATAAACTCATAAATATAACTCCATAACTAGAACATGATTATTTAAACTAATTTATGATAGAAAGTACAAGTTAATATATCATTTTAATTTTAGAATAAAAAGAATATGCTAATTTAATCTACTTTTCTTTTATATATTGATATGTTTTTTTTGTATTTGATCGAATCCAACTAAAAGAGTCAATTCTAATTTGGTTTAACCCTCCGCTACCCCACAGTTACATGTGAACAAATAGACAAGCCCATGTATATGGTCTTGTTTAATAATTGGGTTTTTGGCCATTTTTATTCATCCAATTTTGGCTTTTAGTTTTTGTTAGTCACTCAAATAACCAAATATTTGTTTAGAATTCAATATAGCTAAAATAAAAAAATTATTTAAATTGATTTTTTCATCAACTTTAAAGTTATAACTTGTTAGATTATTATTTTCCAAATAAACAATTATTTTAATTGACCAGACAAGTCAACTAATCATCTAAAACTCCACGCCCAAAGTAAAGATAATGACTCCTTTTTAAAATTAATCTGATTAGTCGAAATAAAACCTAACATGACCTGACACGATTCAAATAAAAACCAAATCAATTTATTAAGATATTATTTAATGTTAAGGAACCAACTTAACCAAAAGTTTAATCTGATGATTGATACCCCAAGATATATTATAATCAGTAAGTCTCATGGGAGACGGTCTATTTTATAGACGGAATCCATGAAGCCCAGCCCAACATATAACATAGTATATTTGAGGTTATAATAAATTATTTGGGGTTATAATAACTTATATTTGGGGTTATAGAATAGTATATTCGAGGTTATAATACCTTACATTCAGGATTATAACATAATATAATTGATATTATAATAAAAAAAGTCAGTTAAGGGAAATGGGCTGGCCCAATTTTATGGTCTATCCTATAGAACGTCTCTTGTGAGATTTTGTGTATTATAATTTATATACTAACATGCCCCTCACATGAGAATCCTTTGACCTACAAGTGTGAATGCAAATACAAGCCCTCCTCGTACCTGGTACTAAATATTCCACCTTAAATAAGGAGTGATTGATATTCGAACCCATAACCTCTTGTCACACTGGCCTCTGATACCATACACTAAAAAAATGAAATTAGTCCGATCCGAAATATTTGACCTGAAACCGGTCCAAATGGACACTTATGCTCCTATATATATGAGTGTTATTACACTTATTGGACACTTCTCTCACTAACGTAGGCATTTCAAGCATTCCCTTCTCCTATTTTCTCTTATAAAAAAAAGGAAAAAACAGAGGAGGAAAGTTTGAAAAGGAATAAAAATGTTTGGTGATATTCAGATATTAATGATATCTACAATAATATTTTGTGGGGTTGTAAGCTTTATGCTTCATATTATGATGAATAATATGTGGGTAAAGACTCAAACACAAAGGAGGAAACTAAGAAAAAGAGGTGTAAAAGGGCCTTCACCATCTTTTCTATTTGGGAATGTTTCTGAGATGCAGAGGATTCAATCAATGGCTACTAAGTCTTCTTCTCATGCTGAAATTGTTGGACATGATTACACTTCTTCTCTCTTTCCTTACTTTGAGAACTGGAGAATTCAATACGGTATGTATTTTCTATTTTTATTTTTATTTCACCTACTTTTTTTTAGATATTTCTATCAGGACACATAATCTTACCGTGACCTACTCGTGTGGACACGGGACATCTATAGGGTCGGATCCACAAACCCACGGGTCAAGAGCGTTGACTTGCATATACACTTGGTGAGGTTCATTGCTTCCCAATACCAATATATATGCAAGTCAACGACTCACTATTTTATCAATGTGAAATTTTGTCTCACACGTGAAATATTTCCAAGAACTTCTTTATTACATAATTCAGTGTAGTAGTATGGAATGGGTTCCGCAAAATAAATTAGACTATAATTTTCTTATGTTTTAAAATATCTAATGGTATGTTTGGGAACTTGAATTTCATTTGCAAATATAGATTTGGGCAAATTATGTGTTTGGCTACTCTAAAATTTGAGAATGTAGATTTGATCCAAATTCTAATAACTTAAGAAAATAAGAGTGAGTTATGGATTTCAAAATAAGAGCTCTAGACTTGTTATTTCCAAATTCATGATTTCAAATTTCTAAATTGAAATCCAAATTTTCAAATAAAATCATCGTTCCCAAACACTACCTAATGTATTACATTAAAAAATTAAGACAGTCTATTTGATGGAGATTGATGGTGGGTTGAATTTGTTTTCTAAGTTTGCAATAGCTAGCCGTCAAATTTTTAGTTACACACTTCTTTCCATATTTTCTGAATTTTATGCCGATATTCCTTTACAATATGTCGGTATTATCCATTAGATTTTGTTATTTTTTATTCTTTACATTTACTTTTACATTCTTATAATAAAGCAATTAAAATTTCAACCCAAATTCTTGTGACAGACAGTTTATTTAAGAGATCATTTCTAATTGGATTGACCCATTATAGAAAATATAGAGTAAATGTAGACAATAAATTTTAATGGATTGGGCCTGAGAGACGCCTATCAGAAAGACGGTCTCTCAGGAGATTAGCTGGAATTTCAATATGTCTTAATATATATTATAAAAAAACTATAAAATTATTATATAATATAAAATTATATATAAAAATAATTGAATTTAACAATATTTTACATACCTCTTAAAAATCTTTAGCGAATTTCCTTCTTATAGTCAAGTAAAAAAATCTTAGACAACAAAAAAATACGCTCTCCGTTCTTTTATGTTTGTCCAGCTTATTATAAACGGTAATTTCAAATGTTTGTCCATTTTACAATACTTTTCATTTATAGAAATCTTTTTCACTAAATATATCCTCTTGGTCTTTCCAATTTACCACAAATATACTCTCTATACATTAATGAAAATGATAATAATAATACTCACTTACTACAAAAATTCTAATTTCTTAATTTTTGTAAAAACTAATTGTGGACAATCTTTTATGAACGAACGGAGAGAGTATTATTTTAGAAATTGCTATCAAATCTAAACTAGTGAAATAGAAGTAAGGATGAGATACAATTAGCTGTTTGGAGGGGTACTACTGATACAACAGCTGGAAACAGCTGATAATTAATACCATAAGCTGCGAACTGCGAAGTAAATAAAAGAATCCTCATTCCTTCTTGAAAATCTAGTCCCTAATTAGCTTCTTTGGATTTACTCTTAGTTTACAAGAACTAACAATTAAGAAATGCTACGATTATAATATAATATGATGTAAATCATCAATTCCATTAAAATTAAGTTTATAGTTAAAGCCTAATATATATTAGGAAAATTTGATTTTAAAGGTTACAACTTTGCCTCATTTGCTTCTAAAGGTTCGAACTTTCGTTTATCCTAGAAAGGTTCAAACTTTGGGAGTCATCTTTATTTAAAGGTTTTTAGGGGTTTTTTTGAGTTGATTTTGGATTGATTATGGGTTTTTATGAGTTTTTCTAGGTTGATTATGGGTTTTTTACCTATAAAAACCCATAATCAATCCAAAATCAACCCAAAAAAACCCATAAAAACCTTTAAATGAAGATGACCCCCACAGTTCGAACCTTTCTAGGATAAACAAAAGTTCGAACCTTTGGAAGCAAATGAGGCAAAGTTGGAACCTTTAAAATCAAATTTTCCTATTTATTATGGTTTGTTTTACATAAAAATCTTTAATTAAATTAAAGTATAGATAACACATACTTTTTTTTTTTTTTTGGAAAAACGATACATAGATATAACACATACTATTTTTATACATAATGCTAAATATTTAATACACGAGGGGGCAAGTTTTCTTTGAACCCACAATCATACTTTCATATTGGCTTCATTATGTTAACTTTATACATTATTTTCAATATGTTAATGACATAATAAGCATTGTTGTAACTTGCGTCAAAGAGACATAAATAATGGATAATGTGTTATAGTATATAATATATTAGGGGCCTTAACTATAAGTTTAAATTTTCGGTAGAATTAATTCATTAACATGGTATCAGAGCAAATGTGAAAAAGATAACAAAAAAATAGTATATAATTAATATGTTTACTCTTCTTTTGAAAAAAACAAGGGTAAGTTTTCTAAACAAAATGCTACTCCTATATGATAAGGAGTAACATTGTAGTGATGTAACATAATGAACTTATCATGGGTTTGAGAAATGGAAGGTTAATTACTCGCTAATCAACATATTTTTGTCCTAATGGCTCATCACTTGAGGGTGTTTGGCAAAGTGTATAAGTCCAATATAAAATTACTCTTAAAACTTTTTTTAGTATACAACTCTTAGTTAATCTTCTATTTACAATTCTACACTAGATGCTAAATGTAAATATATTAAAAAAAAAAAACAGAAGTAAGAACTTACATCTTCTTTATTACCTAGATGCTAAATGTAAATATATTAAAATTTGATTCAAAACTTTTAATGTTGCTTGTAATTACTCACTGTGTAAATTTATTTGGGTATTTTTTTTGTTTGGTTAGGTTAGAGAAAATGAGTTTTGGGGTTTTAGGGAAGAAGGAGAGTATTAAGAGAGCTTTAAATTTGGCAAATTGCTTAAATGACAATACCTAATTATATAGCAAAAAATTATCAGCCGGTCTTGGCCGAGACCGTCTCAAGGTGAGACGGTCCAGCCCAAGCCGCGCCTATAGGGGAGAGTAAACTGCAATATGATCAGTTTCTATCTTAACACATTCATTTTCATGGTTAAAGTGTTCAGTTTCTAATATGATCAGTTATGTTTCTAGTATGTTTCAGTTATGCTTCTAATATGATGTTCTGTTTCTACAAATTATGCTTCTAGTATGTTCAATTATGCTTCTAATATGATCAATTATGCTTCTAATATGATCAGTTATGAATGAATCAATTATCAAATTATATCATGAATTATAATAGTATACTACATTCAAGAAAACTTTAAATGACAATTGTCCATTTATATCAATCAGTTTTAAGACTAAATGGATCAATTGTCCAATAAAGTGTATCAATTCTACATCAATTTTTTTTAAGAGGACAATTGAGTATGTTAAGAGCACAATTGAGTATTTTAAAATAGCAACTTAGTAAGTGAAGTGTATACTTTAAGAGGCGAAATGAGCACTTTGATATATAAACTGACTATCTTAAGATGACAACTGAGTACTTTAATATACAAATTGAGTATCTTAGTATGAAAATGAACTGACTATCAAGAGATGAAAAATAGATTACTTTAAGATGAAAAATGAATACTTTAAGAGGACAACTTGGCCGAGACGGCCCAATATTGCGGCCCAGATTAACGCGCGTGGCCTGCACGCACCCGGTTCCCTCCAACTTCCTTTTTTTTTTATTATTATTTTTGGCATCTTTTTAACTTCCAAAATTGAAAACTAAATTTTAGTTTTCATCTAATAATAAAAAAAAAGGAAGTTGGAGGGAACCGGGTGCGTGCAGGCCACGCGCGTTAATCTGGGCCGCAATATTGGGCCGTCTCACCTTGAGGCCGTCTCGGCCAAGTTTTGGTGAAAAATTATTAGAATGTTGTACCACATAATACTTGTGACTTGGTATAGCTGATGTACCAAAAATTCTCTAACTAAAGATATTGACTTTTAAACTAGTTATATAAATGGATTGTTTGAGATAATTTTGTGAAATTTAGTAGTTACTCTTTTGCATTCTAAAAAAAAATTAAATTATTATAATTTTTAATTAAAATTCATAATAATATAGAAGATTAATTGCTAAATTCATAGTTACATAGAAGTTTTTTTGGATGATAGGATGAAACTTTTAAAAATTCTGATAATTTGAAGATAATGGGTTGTTTGGGCAAATTAACTTATTGAGCAATTTTAGCTTATTTTGATATAAATAGAGAGTTGGGTGCTCAAACCAGCTAATGCTAGTTTTTGGTGAATTAGCTGGTTGAAACAACTTATTGATACAAATTAGTTGTTTTTGAACAAGCTGCTTCTAGCAGTAGGTTCAAAATCAACTGGTCAAACCATTTAATAAAATCAGCTGGTCAAATCAGCCTTTATAATCTGCTATTAGCTATCAGTCATTTGCCAAATACCCTAAATAATTTGTTATATATTTACAAAGTATTCTTTTAATAAATGCATGTGATAAGTTTTACGTTTTTTCTAAAAAGTTTTGCGATAGTTGGGTAACCCGATGACTTGCTATAGTAGGTAATTCACCAAAAAAATTAAGCGAAAATGAATTTAAAATTAGAGACAGATCTCGAAATTTTACATATAAAATTATAAATAATAAAAAAAACATAAATTGTTTTGAACATTTTTTGAATATTTTATTTTAATTTATCTTGTTTTTTATTAAAAAGAATTTGTTATAGGAAGTCATTCGGTCATCGGGTTTACTCTGGGAAAATACCCCTCAAAGTTGGGATTATTCATGGTTATCAATAGGTGAGATTATTGTAGGAAATATCACGAAAATACCCCTGGGTGCTCAACCATTAGCTTTAAGGTTTTGGCATCACAAGTTTACAACACACTTATTCTTATATACTACTCGCTCCTATTCAGGATAAATATCCCATTTAGTTTTTCACATTTATGGAGGCAACATTTTAACTCTTAATATCTCAAATTATTCTTAATTAAAAATTATAAAAATTTAATATTAATAATCCTTGTATTGAGACGAATCAAGATCCCACATGACTATATTTTAACTTACAGATTAAGAATAAAATACAAATTAAGAATGATGAGTAAATAGCGCCAAAAAATATGAGACATTTAGGTTGAATAGAAGATAGTATAATATACAAATAAGTGCAACAGTAGGAAACAATTATTGGTGACTATGCTTAAAAGATGATTGCACAAGTGTACTGTTATTGACACCATTTTTAGAAAGTGAAATTGCCATTATACTATTTTACTTTTTAAATCTCAATTATTAATACATTTTTCAATCACTTTCCACTGTTAAACAACGAACATCTTTCATGTAAACTCTTCTAAATTAGTTTTTTTATTTAAATAAATATTCCATCAATCAGATATTATTCTCTTTCTTTTGTCCTCACCTTCTGATTGAAGATTTTAGCATTGTTATAGATAAATCATCAATAATTAAATGTTTAGTATTCATCAATTAATAATTTTATATATATCTATTAAGGGGAAGTCTGATTGTTGGTATTTAATAGTGATAATGACAATTATTTACGGCATAAATTTTCATGAATTATACTATTATTTTCATGATTAAGAAAAGTTGATCGTAAAAAGTTTTTTGTTCATAACTTTTAATCAGAGGAGTCTTTGGGGGTATGCGAGATGATCGACCGAACAAGGTCTCTTCTTTCTCCTGTATATGAAAAAGTTAATAAAAAAAGAAATATGTTAAGTTTATTAATAAAATATACTCCTATATATTTAACATAAATAAGACGCAAAATAAAAATTTAGTACAGGAGCCTCAAGTTTTTCAAAACGGCTCTGCTTTTAGTTACCTTTAATAAATAGCAATGAATTTTATAAATAAAATGAGATGATAAAAAGAGAACGGATGATTATTCATTCAACAACTCTTTATGTTTATCATTACATAGATAGTTTAGAATCAATAATAACAACAATTTGGTTTAGGAAAAATTGACATTAATAATCCAATCTTTTGCTCATCGGCTATGAATAATCTAACCTTTTTGATTATTTTCTAATAATCCAACGTTTGCCCTTAGTTCGCTGTGAATAATCCAACCTTTATTTTAGTTTGCAAGCAACATACCTTATTATTACCCATTAATAACGCGGTATGTTGTGGGCAAATTCATCACAAAAGTTGAATTATTAGAAAATAATCAAAAGGTTAGATTATTCATAGCGAATGAACAAAAAGTTGGATTATTAACGTCAAACTTTTCCTTTGGTTTATTGGTTTATAGGTTTATATTCTCTTTTGCTATAAAGTAATGCTACTATATATACATAATATGCATGATTCTGGCTAAACCCTTTTAATTCATGCTATCAATTAGACTAATTATGGCCTAACAAAAGATGCTTATACCTAATTTGCGTCATCACTTGCTTGTAGACATCCATTAATGGTTAATCAAATTGATTTGGAGTTGATTGAGTTTAATCTAAATGCTTATAAATTTAATTTTATTTATTAATATCACTATAAAATAACTAACGAACCTTGCAATTTTGTGGTTCAATACTTTTGTGAGAGACCGTCTCTCAAAGAAATGACCTTAAAACAAGAGCCCATATTCTTAATTTCTCTATAATTAATTTGTATTAATTGAGTTATTTAACCATTATATTTAATGCGTCTCTCGAAGATGTTGGAAATACTTCACATGTGAGACAAGATCCCACATCGATAAAAAATTGAGTTTTGGACTTGCATATATATATTTGGTGAGCTAATCCTCCTACTGCCATATGGTTTTGGGAAACAATGAACCTCACTGAGTGTATGTGCAAGTGAATGCTCTTAACCCGTGGGTTCGTGGGCCCGAGCCCACGGGTGTCCCGTGACCCCACGAGTGGGCCACGGTGAGATTATGTGACGAATTGTCACGGCCTAATAGGAGAGACTATCTTTCACAACAATTTGTAAAATGTTAAATATTGAATTCTCCTGGTGTTATGCTAAAAATGTTATTTAAGCCATAATGATAAAATATTGACCCAATTCATAAAATTAGAAGGATCTATAATGAAGGTAGTGCTATGATCAAAACAGTGCTCACTGTTTTTTTCCCATGTAAAAAAAGACAATCGTCGGGCTGGCCCGCAAGTGGCTGGGTATGGCCCGCATGAGGCACGAAATGACTCATCCGATGTCATGGCCCAGTACAACATGACAAACGCAAAAATGGGCTTCGTGCGGGACAACATGTTGAGTCTTTAGGCGCGACGTGGCAATGGTATGAGAATAGCGTACGACAAGCACAAGGGTAGCCTACTTCAGTACGACCTATGGCATGAGTATTCGATGCACGCAACCTGATCATTGATAACAAATATTTTCTGCAACTTCACGTAAACAAAAAGTACACGTTATTCAGTACCAATAACCAAACATCATTAGTTCACTACTCAATTTTTCCGATGAGACTAAAATGACTTTGGTCATTATTCGTTCCCTATTCTGAATCGCCCTTTCGATGAATCAGGTTAAATACTTGGATAGAAAATAATAATAATTGTTGGAAGCTTACATTTGCAATTGCAGGTCCAATATATACATATTCAACTGGAGATAGGCAGCATTTATATGTGAATCATCCTGATTTAGTGCGAGAGATGAGCCAAAGCATGAGTTTACATTTGGGTAAGCCCACCTACATCACTAAGGCACTTGCTCCCATGCTTGGTAATGGTATTTTGAGATCTAATGGTACTCTTTGGGCTCAACAAAGGAAAATTATTGCTGCTCAATTCTTTATGGACAAGGTTAAGGTATTACTATTACTTCTCTATTTCTTCCAGAGTCGTTCCTGAGGGTAGTTTTGAGGTGCAACCGCCTAAGATCCAGCTTATAAAGGGGCCTAAACTGAGTTAATCCTTATTATTAAAACTTATCATTATATAATGTTAAATTTGTACATACAAGGGCCTTTTTTATGTCTCTCCTAGGCCCAAAAATAGTCAGAAACGACACTGATTTCTTCTTAATTACTTTTATGTGTAAATCATTTTTAAAATTGTGTTTGTTTTCATTTGATGGCAGTCCATGATGGGTTTAATGAAGGATGCAGCTGAAGAAATGTTGACAAAATGGGAAGCTTGTATTGAAGCCCAAGGTGGGTTAATGGCAGAGGTAAGAGTTGATGAGGACTTGAGGGCAACTTCTGGTGACATGATCTCAAGAGCTTGCTTTGGAAGCTCATATTCTAAAGGCAAGAAGATTTTCTTAAAGCTAAGGTCTCTTCAAAAAGTCCTCTCCAACCAAAACTTTCTCTTTAAGGTCCCTACGATCAGGTTTGTATTCCCTCTGTTTCTTTGAGTTTGCAACACTTGACTCAAATATACGAGCCTTTTGAGTCCGGTAACCAAACATGTTAGAGTATATAACAAATCATGGGGCCTCAACCAATCAACCATCAGCTTAAGTTTTTGGTTGAGTTGGTTCCTTGACATGGTATTAGAAGCCGACATGACAAGAGGCCACGAGTTTGAATCTCAATCAACCCTCATTTAAAGTGGAATATTTAGCGCAAGGTGTGAGGAGAGCCTGTGCTGCATGCCTGCATCCACACTTCTAGTCCAAAGGGTTCTCTTGTGAGGGGGCGTGTTAGAGTATATAACATATGGGGCTTTAACCATCAGCTTAAGCTTTGGTTGAATCAGAACGATCTCCTTCCGAAGAGCTAATCCAAAAAGTAAATGGCAGGTTCCTAAACAACAAAGTTGAGAAGGAGGTAAAGTCCTTAGAGAAAGAAATAGAGTCCCTTATTTGGGAGGCTGTTCAAGATAGAGTGCAAGAGTGCTCTAAACGATCTTCTTCTGAGAAAGACTTGATGCAATGGATTCTTGAAGGAGCAATGAATGATCAAGATTTAGATGAGGTTTCTTCCAAACAATTGATAGTCGATAACTGCAAGAACATCTACTTTGCAGGCCACGAATCGACTGCAGTTGCTGCTTCTTGGTGTTTGATGTTGTTGGCATTGCATCCTGAATGGCAACATACCATTAGAGCAGAGTTTAACCAACTTTGCCAAAATAACGATGATCATCTTCATGTTCCCGACATTGACACTCTTCTTAAGATGAAATCGGTATTTTTCTCTTTACCTTTCGATTCATTCATATACTCCCTTCGTGTAATCTAGAAATATAATTCGTTTGGATTGACATGTGTGAGAGATTTGTATGCTATAAGTGTGGATGCGACATAAACCTTGTGGTGCAGGTGACAATGGTGATACAAGAAGCCCTAAGACTATACCCACCAGCAGCCTTCATATCAAGGGAAGCACTAGAAGAGTTTGAAATGGGAAATATTATAGTCCCAAAAGGGGTATGCATATGGACTTTGATCCCAACATTGCATAGAGACCCAGAAATATGGGGTGAAGATGCCAATGAATTTAAGCCTCAAAGGTTTGCTAATGGAGTTTCAAGTGCTTGTAAAGTTCCACAAGCTTACATCCCTTTCGGACTTGGCGCTCGCTTATGCTTAGGCAAAAACTTTGCCATGGTGCAATTGAAGCTCTTGCTTTGCATTATCATCTCTAAATTTAGCTTCACTTTGTCACCTAACTATAAACATTCACCTGCTTATAGAATGATTGTTGAACCTAAGCATGGAGTACATATTCTTATTAAGAAAGTATGATGTACCATATTTGAGAAATGTAAGCACTTTAATTTTAGCTTCTTAAGTGTGAATTATGTCATGTTGCAAGGAGTGAGCTATTAGTTGAACCTATTTAGTCTCTAAAAGAGGCTTAGCTTCCCCGGTTAAGTGGGAACCACTTGATAATGGCAGACTGACATGTTGTACATTGTAAGAATATGTTACAGTAACATTGTTACATATACATATAAATTAATAAATATATGTGTTTTTTGCTATTCTTTTCAAAGAAGTTTGAGGAAGTTTACCGTTTTATTTTAGACATGATTTTTTTGAACACAATCACTTGCCTCCTAGTATTTGGTTGCTACCTACTCTTTCTCCCTATAAATTAATAAATATATGTGTTTTAATGGTGAGTTGAAGAAGACAAATGTTTAGTCTAATGTAGAAGAAAGAAAAAGGCTTTTAATTGGGTTGTTATTAAAGGAGGCGTTTTAATGGTATTGTTGGTGGTGATGAAGAGGGAGAATAGAGGTGATTGAGGTGGATTAGAGAGAGGTTGGGGAAGAAGGGTTTAATTAGGGATAATTGAGTAATTAGGTTTAGTTAATAAAATTAAGTGAAAGTCATAGGTCATTGAGCATGGTCAACGGTCAATTAGCAGGTCATCCAGTGAAGTGGCTGTATCTAGGTAGGGGTGTTCAAAAGTACCCTACCCGACCGACCCGACCTGCTGACCCGTTGACCTGCTTCTTAAATGGCGGGTAAAAAAACAAAAAAAAGTTGAAAATTCCGGATCGGGTCATGGGCCGAGTTCAAATTGATCCAGGTACCCGTTAATGACCCGGTTAGTATATATATAATTTTTTTATGCTTGGAAAGTTGGCGATAGGGAAGGAAATGATTAGAGAAAAAAGATGAATTGGAAAATCATTGATGTTTATGCTTGGAAACTTTAAATTAATGAGAAAATGAAAAAGAGGAGGAAGCAACATAAAATAAGTAAAGTATCAGTGCTTATCTTGGCTATTCCTGGACCATTGTTTTTCTTTTCCATCTTTTTAATTTTTTATTTTAATTTTAATTTGGTATTATCATGTTTGTTCAATTCCTTGAATTTTATATTAAAAATTATAATTAAGTGTGTAAAAATAATCAAAGCTAATAACCGGGTTCCCGGTGTCTCGACTCGTTCTATCCGGGTACCCGAAAACCGGGTACCCGCATTAAATGGGCCGGGACACGGGCCGTTAAAAAAGGTACCCGGCTAACCGGGTACCCAGTAATGAACACCTCTATAGCCTGTATCGATGTCGTGTTTCCCAAGTTGAAGGCTGTTGTTGGTAAAAAAAAAAAGTTTGAGGCTGTTTATTTGAAATTGAGTAAACTTTAAGGTTGTTAGATATAACTTTAAAAAAGAGAGAATGAAATGGAGAATCATCTCTAAAGCAACCCGTCAAATCCGCCCCTAACCCGCTTAAAACCGTCAAAGAACCGCTTAAAACCGAACTGAAACCGTCTATCAACGGTCAAAATTCAGTTTTACTCTTCTACTTTGTGAAACCATACACTCAAACCTAAAACTACAGCTGAAGAAAAGAATCTCACTAGAAAGGTAAACATGACATGAGTAAATAGTAATCCCTTCTATTCACATATAATCGGACATTTGTTTTTTCACATTATCTAATGCATTTATTCAATGCTTAATATCTCTTATTATTCATAACGAAGTATTATAAAAGTGAATATTAATAATCTTTGCATTGAGACGAATAAAACAAAATCTGAATTGACTTTGTTCTAAGAGATATAGTAATAATGAAAAAAAAAATAATGAAAATGTGAAATGATTTCATGACCCATCAGTATCACAAATTCATTACCACAAAACTAAACTCAAAATCTGGGCTGGTTGTTTTTGTTTTTTCTTTGAAATGAAAAGAAATGGCAATTGCAATCACAATTAGATCCACAAACAACTTCATCTTCCAAGCATCATGTAGCAGCAACAATGGTAATGGTGTTGGCAACAAAGTTAAAAAGCAACCACCAATCTTTGTATCCACAAACCCATCAAACATTAACATCCATACTCTCTCAAAACTCTATTGTGCATGTAATCACTCCCCTCATCGTTTCTCCGCGGCAATCGAAGACATTGACGCCGGAAAACTCGGCGTCGCAATCTCTCATAGCTCCGTTGTAGTGTCCGTGTTTGCTTCCGTTACTGAATGCGATGAAGGTGGCGTGGATGAGAAAGAAAAGGGTTTGTTGGGAAGAATTCTGCCGGCCGCACTAATGGGTGTGACAGCGGAGAATGGTGAATTGGTTGGGTTTGGAAGGGCGGTTTCTGATCAGGCCTTAACTGCATCCATTTATGATGTCATGGTCAGTTTCACTTTCTCTTTTTACATTTGTGCTGTGAATGTTGCAATATTGTGATCAATACTCAATCTGCCAAATTGTTTTGCAAAATCATAACTAGAACATTGTTTGAAAAAGCTATAAGATGTTAGCACTTTGGACATAAAATACTCAATCTGCCAAATCAATATAAGGGTATTAATGTATGATGATGATATGTTGTTGTATTTGCTATACTGATTAAATTTCAAGTTTGATTATCTGTTTGGTAGACGACTATAAATTGTTGAATGAAAATGTTAAGTTCTATAAGAGTGAGTTTGTGTGTAAGTTTATGAGTCCAATTTGTTTAAATGTTACAATTCAACTTTTAAATGTTGGCTCTTTCACCCAATATACCTAGTAAGAAATCTGTTAATCATAGACTTCGTCGTGGGATGAATATTAAATTGAGGGCGTGCTTGGATTGGAGGTAATGAATTGAGATGCAAGACAAAATATGAAAAAAAAAAATAGATAGTGATAATGATAGTGTTAGGTGGAGGTATGGAGGGGAACTCTTGTAATCTTTTGGATTGGAGGTAATGAATTGAATGTAATAATTCTCAATCTTGCTTATGAGTTTCTTCAAATTTAACTCCTCATTTGTGTAATCAGTAATGAAGGTCTCTATTTAGTGATTTTCAGGTCATTCCTTCTCTGCGACGATTGGGAATCGGTAGGATGATTGTTCAGAGAATCATCAGGTGGATTCATTGTCTTTACCTGTTCTCATTCTATCCCAACCATCAATGCAAGAGAGCTTAGTCTGATAAATCCTTTGTGATTTTATGATAAAAGATTTACATTTTTACTCTTTTTTCCTTCCAGAAATCTTGTTAGTAAAGGCATTTATGACATATCAGCGCTCTGCACTGAGGAAGAGAGGTATGAACTTACTTAAAAGTTCCAATCAACCGTCAGTTGGATCTGACACGAAACCCTCTGTACACGATTCCAGATTATTCTTCGCAGCATGTGGATTTGGAGATGATATTTTGGGATCAACAACGATGATGTATGCGAAAACTTCTCCCGACAATATTGACAATAACCGGATAATTACACGAGCTGGTCGGAAACTTCTGGTAGCACCACCTCTTAGACTACCATTCCTGTCATGGAAACAACCCCCTGACATTGTTGCTGAAAGTGAATGAACATTCTCCTAAAATATGTTGTTCTGTGTAATAGTGCTATTCATTGTTGGACTGATTTTAGGTTCTTATGTGTCATATGGCAGTTAAATTTCTTAATACACTGCTGAAAGTTTATTTTTAGCAATACTGTGAAGTTACTGCTACTCTTGTGAGAGACCGTCTTTCAAAGAGACGACCTCAAAACAAGAACCCACATTCTTATTTTCACTTTAATTTGTATTAATTAGGCATTTAGCCCATATATCTAATACGTTTCTCGGAGAGAATAGAGAACAGAAAAAAGATGGGTATTCCTTGATATTGACACTCAATAAAGTAAGGTAGACTTTGTATGATTTGAGAGAACCCCACTTTTATGTCCTTTTTCTATTAACTTTACCCATTTTATTGTAAAAAATTAGCAGAGAACATGTTGTTTCTGCAACGGCTCTATTTTTCTTGCAGATAAGCAAACATGATGAAGCAGTCAGGCACTTCTTCAATGGCTAAACTTTTGATTGAGGTCTGTCTAATTTCAGCTCGAGGGTTGCCATACTCTTCGCTTTGGAAGTATCAATGGTACGCCGTTGGTTGGATCGACCCGAACGACAAATACTGCACCAAGATTGATGCTTCTGGAAACTCAAATCCTGTGTGGAATACCAAGTTCACGACTGTTATCGATACCTCAGAAGTGGAGTTCCAGGATGTTACGTTGAATGTTGAGGTTTACAGCAGGGAACCCCTCTTTCTCCGAGAGAAGCTTCGAGGTACTGCAACTGTTATGTTGAAGGAGTTCTTGGTTAAACACTGCAAGAACTCTGAAGGCTCTAAACAGAAGGCTGAAGATGTAGGAAGCTTCCAATTGAGAAAGAACTCCAATAAACCTCAAGGTTTTATTGATGTTTCTATCAGGATATCAGAAGAAACTGTTGGGACAAGCTCATTGTTTCATCTTGGTAAGTGCATTTTAATAGCAAAAGAAAATTAAAAAGGAAGAGAGAAGTGTGGTTGTAACTTATTTCTAGGTTGAGCTAAGCCAAAACAGTATATTTGCTAAATTGTTCCTAGGCATCAATCCCTGCTCTTCGATTTACCACTTTGTTACATCTGATGGGATAAAATTTGTCACTGTTTCTCTTGTTTGCAGGTAATGAGGACGGATTCAATTTAAGGGACAGCAGCAATAGCATTACCGCAACAAGTGCTGGAGGGTCATTGCATTCTCACCCAGCCGGACATGTTGAACTGCCATTTTACCAGCCGGGGAATATTCGTCCACCTGTATCTATTAGAGACCATCCATACAATCATCCTATGCAATACCCGCCGAACTATTCAAACCCAGCTGTAGCCGGGTCAAGTAATCCATCTGCCACGTCTGGCCCCAACTACCCAGTAAAGCCAAGTTATCCACCAACAGGTAACCCTGGTTACCCTGCACCCTCATCATACACACCACCTCCACCTCAGCAACCTTCTCATGTTGGTTATGTACCCACGTTTCTCCAAGGAATTCATGGTGAACCCTCATCATATATTAACATGCCATCAGGAGCTGGACGGGGTATTGGGCCAGGGTTTGGAGCGGGTTTGGGTGCTGGAGCACTAGCTGCTGGTGCTGTGATCTTCGGTGATGATATTATGTCTGGATTTCAACTTCCAGCTGTAAGAATGCAAGATACTAGTCTTATAATATCAACTGATCCTCCTTTCTGACAAGAAATTAGACACTTTTTATGCTGCCCTTTAGATTGTACCGTCAAAAGTGTCATTTTGTGAGAGGGGACTATTTTTCAGTTTGAAAACAAGATTAAGCTGCATAAGTAATAGTTTCACCGATTTTCTCATCTCATTTATATATTTAGTTTATATACTTCATTCTATCTATATTTGTTTTCTGTATTATTTTACAACTACAAATTAAAATTACTTATTAATTAGAGCTGTATGGGTATCTGTTTTGATCATAAATAATTATTCTCCTCATTTTGTCTATTGTCGAGATCAGTAAATTCAAGAGTAATTTGTTGATCCTTTACGATTATCTTTTTGCCTTCTTATCAAAGAAGATTATTCATTGTGAAATATAACTAATTCAATGATCATAAAACAGATCGGTGTCTAGATCAACGAAGACGATGTTGTATTGAGCCTAAAGATTCAAAAGAGGCAGGAGTAGGTTCACTCTTGGGACAAATAACACGAAATTGCAGAGCACTGAGCTCAACCCTGTCAAAGAAGAGTCACAATATTGTCCAAACAAATTCATTCAACCTATTTTTATTGCCTGATACAACAAATCTGAGTCTGAGTTTGAGTCTGAATCTGAGGGATAGAAAAATGAAGACATCTCGAGGATTTTACAGCTTGCAGCAGTCCGTCATCATCTCTTTACGTAATGGTTAAACTTGTAAAACAATTACATGTGAATCAAGTTCATGGAACATTCGTAATATGTATAGATATATACAGCATCAGCAAACAGCTTCATGTTCCAACTTTGCATATCAATATTTATAGGACTATCTACAGATTGCAGTTATAACTTGATGGCAGCCGAGATCCCACCTCTACTTTGCTTTGCTTAAGCTACTTTGTGTTACCGCCAGTTTTGAGAAAGCGAACATATTCCTGCTGAGACATCACCCCTCCATTGTTGGGATCAAAGCGGCACCTGTAAAAACTGATAGGAAGAAATTGGTGAGGGGCGATGTCAAAGCAAAAGGAAAAGCGAGCACATGTTTTGTATATAATTCTATAATGTTTTTGGGCACCGTGGTTTCAATTGAAACTCTAAAATTGCCTCAAATAGTGTTTGACAAATCAAAAAATACAAATTTGTAGTTGAGCCAATATTACCATTACTTTTTAAAGTAATCAAAGTTGAGAATTTAAGAAATGACTACTCTAAACTTTCATTCTCAAATTCTTCATTTATAATTTTATAATTGAAATTTATAATTTGAAATAAATTACTTATTCCCAAACACAACCTAATAGAATTTATTAGATGTACTAAAATACAAGAGCAAGAACCAATCATGCGATATTCATATACAGCCTAGACTACCCAAGGCATAAAGCCCCTAATGTTAGGGCGCATGGGAATACTAAGAACATGTATGATTGCGAATATCAGAAAGCAGCCATCGTCCAGAAACATAGACACAGTAATCAAAGTTCAACACATAATAGGTTGTTCAAACTATAGAGAAATTAGACACCTCAATCACTCACGAAAAAAAATGCTGAGCTCAAAGAAAATGGCAGTGACCGCGTCCCTCGTAATCAAATAAGTCAAGTGCAAGCAGCATCACAGCAAGTAAAAAGCGCCACTTTGGAGATAACAGGGCACAATAGCCAAAAGCTAAAAGTAAAAGGGATATGATACAACTAAGAGAACGAAATCCAAAACCAAAGGGAGATTTGAAGTTGAAAGATGAAACACTGCTAGAAACAAATCAATCAGGAAAATTGAAATTCATGTAGTGGAAGACAACAAACTATCATAATCAAACAGAATTTCTTGATCTAAGAATAATGTTTCTCTTAGATAGGTCCCAAGCTCTCATATAAAACCAACTGACCAAAAAGGATACCTTCAAACTGAATTCCACGGATGACATTTCTAGTGGAAGTATCTATGTCCTATGAAACACATAGGAGAATCAGCCTAACAAAGGCAGCTCTAGTAAATGTTTGGAAGAATCACTTACAATGAAAGTTATTTCAAAGCAAACTACCAAATGCTAAACATAAAGTAAAGTAGTGGCTACAGAAGAATAAAAAGACCTGAGAGGATATATGCACAAGGCAGAAGTATAGAGACAGAGAAGGATCATCAGATTTTTCATCGAATTTATTATAGAGCTCTATGCTTATCAAGGAGGAATTCAGGAGTTTTGCTAATTACCCTTAATTTCGTTTTTAAATAATTTCTTCAATATCATCATCTTCATTACAATTGAACCATGAGTTTGCCATCGTTGAATCTATGTGTTGATTTTTGATAAAAGAGAGATCAAAAATGGCACTTTAACGAAAAAAATGACTAAACCTTTTATCAATCACAACAAAAAAATGATTTTTTTTTTTTTTGGGGGGGGGGGGGGGGGGGGGGGGGGGGGAATACAGACTACAAGGAGGCAAGTAAGTTCTGACACATCAATGCTAAAATTGAAACTAACTCGTTATAAAGGTTTTGTAATGGTATTATTGTTGCTCTGGTGAAGAAAAGAGCTAATTAGCAACAACCATAAAGTGGACAATAGAGAAAATGGTCAAAGAAAATGAGGTACGCGGGGATCTTACTAGAAGCGGGTCCAGTGGCAGAGGAGTGTATCTGGTAGAGGTGGAGGTGGAGATTTCACAGGCGGTTACGTCAATGATAATGTGATGAATCAATATCTATATGAGAGGGGTAGAATAGTCTTTTAATGAAACATCTAGAAAAGGAATATTATGCAATCAATTTAGCAAATGGAAAAAAGTTTATTAAGCTTGTTGGCTATAAATGTGATGATGTAATAATTGGTTAAGTTATCAAATGAATATGATATGAATTTTTCCTCTCTAATTTCTCTTCCTCTATTCTCTTATTCTTAATCTGCAATTTCTTCTTTACTTTAAGTCTTTACTCTCTCTTAGCCCTAACCTCTATCTTTCTCATATTAGCAATCAGCGGGTTCATTGCAGATAGTCAAGGTAATTTCGCCACAAGTTATCACTCTTGCAAGGTTTTACCGGAGTGAAGCCACAGTATCAAAGTGGATCATAGAGAAAGTGTGATCAGACAGGGTTTTAAAGGCCATAAATCTATTGGAGGTTGCAGAGGCAACAGTGGTGAATGGTAACTTAAAGAGCAAGTGGATACTAAAGTTGCCTAATTTGAAGTGACCCAAATTTATCACATAAAGCCTTATACTATGCTATCTTTACTTCAGATTTGCAAATTAGGTAACACTCTTGGCTACAAGAAAAGAATTTGGAGTTGGACTTAGACCTGTGAAAATGATGGTGAATAATGTTTTAATGGAAAGCTGGTGACTGATGAATGGTTTTGGTAGTGGAGTAGGTGTTCATGAGAAAGTGGAGCTTTACTCCCCAAGAGAAACCATTTGTAGAAACTACCAAGGTATTTTTCTAAATGGCATCAAAAGGAGGACAATTCTGATTGGAGAGAAGATAATATCATGACATGATAACTTGACACAAACTTAAGACGAATGAGCAGGATCAAATCAAGGGCTCTTGACACGATTAATTAATTGGTTTGAAACATACAGACAATTCAATCGATGGTATTCATTCGGGTTGAGCGCTATCAAATTGAGCACGCCACGATCAGACAAATATTTTACATGCATTAAATGACCCAGCCCATCAACCTAATGCCAGAAGTTTATAAAATTACTGTAATAGTGATATATTTGTTTTTTAAACAAAAAAATCAAGAGAACAAAAGTTTACAGTGTTCTCACCAATACCAATTACTTTGAATACAACAAACCAAAGATAGAAAACTTTTTACCCTCCCAAATTTTAGTTGTGTGATTTTTATGTCTATCAAGATTCATGGTTAAATGGGCAGTAAAGAGAGTAGAAACCATAAATTTTGACGCTTCAAAGAATATTTGTTTTCTTTTGGCTCTCAATAACTCTAGCCTTAAAAGAGGTCATGAGCAAAGGAAAGCTTTTGAGGTGGTTTGGTCATGCGCAAAGAAAAGCTAGCAATGCAGCAGTCAGAAGAGTGGAAAGCATCACAATCGATGGTAGAAGAGGCCGAGGAAGACCTAAAATAACGTGGGAGGAATAAATTAAGATGGACTTGGGTGAGTTGCACCTCTTGGAGGACTTGATTTGGGATAGGAGTAGTTGGAAATGCCGAATCTGTATATGTGAGTCTCATTAGTTTTCTGCAGCTTTTTTTTCTTATTCGTTTTTGTTTGCTTGTAGTCTGATTAGTTTTATTTTCCTATATGGTATTGTGTTGGTATGTTTTTGTGATTTATGTCTTCAGTTATCTTTTCTTTTGCAGGCTTATCCTTTGCACGGACCTCATATTACTCGAGTTGAAGGGCCTTCTTTGATCACGACGATATTGGTGGGTCTTCTTTCCCACCCTTCCTAGACCTTGCTTTGGACAAGACTCGTTGGGGTGATGATGATGATGATGTAATTCAATTAAAGATGTTTTGATAATTCATTTAACGAGCGGGGAGAGATTTGAATCAATAATTGGATAAGGTTTGGTTAAAGATTATCAAAACAATGTGATAAGATAACACAAACTCAATAAAATCCAACCAACAAAAGAGCCCTAGCGGCCTAGTACTGACATCATAAGTCTTAAATAAACCCAATAGATGAGACAAACACAAAATCAATACCACCCAAACAGCTCTAGTCTTTAGTTTAATATTCATATGTAATTCGGTTAAAGAAAGATTTTTGGATAATTCGTTTTACGAGTGGGGAAAGCTTTGGATCAATAATTGAATAGGTTTGGTTAAAGATTTTCAAAACATTGTGATGAGAAAAACACAAACTTAATAAAACCCAACCTACATGACAACCCTAGCAGCCTGATACTAATATCATAAGTCTTAAATAAACCCCATAGATGAGATAAACACAAACTCAATACCACCCAACGAACTTGACAACTCGAGTTGCTTAGCACTGAGATCATAAGTCTAAAACCAAACTAGCCACTATTCCAAATGATCCTCTTTAATGAGGTTTGGCCACATTTTTGCTTGTTTCCCTAAACTTAAAAACTCATTCTCCATACTCCACTAAAAAAAAAAGTAGGTAATATTGCCCAGCACCTACATTCAACCCTTAAGCAAAACATCCTACACCTAATCCCTTATGCCATTTTGACCCTTTTAAAATAAACTCTAGACATCCCTTAAGCAAAACATCCTACACCTAATCCCACTTCTTACTAAAACTTCATTCACATGACCTTTTGCTCATTCCCACTTCCCAACCCTTTAGCTCCCCGCTCAACTAAATCAAATTTTTTGAAAAACAATCTTAAAAAAAAACAACTTCAAATATCTAGCTTTTTTACTCAGCCATGAACATTTTATATTTCATTGTTCAAACATTGCAAGTTGAGAAAGTTGAAATCGACAATTCATTTCAGATGTTGTGAAACTCACTATTGTGCAACAAAATTATCGAAAATATCAACCTTAAGGACAAGGTGAAAGTTCCAGTGGCCCAATTTCCAAGAAAAGATTGTTAGAATTCATTCAATCATTCAATCATTGGCAGAGCCTAGCGGAGGATATGGAATTTTCATAGCAAGTAGGTTAGACAGCAACATTTTTTGGAGAAAGTTGGAATCGACTGGACACCCAAGGACACAAGGAAGGCCTCTAATAGATACCTTTATTATTGAGTGGTATTATGAGTATGAAGCTCATTTAGAAATTTGAGAGAAATCCAAGCCTTTCCCTAGCATATTAGTTACTCTTTATTTCGGTATCTTCTAGTTAACTTCATCAAGATCATCTTCATTTTGGAAGTTTTTCCGAACATGCTTACAAGATGCATAAGTCTTCCTATTATAAATCTTCCTATTATACTTGTCGGAGTTACATGGGTGTGGATATTGACACAGAGGGCAATTTTCCTTCTTATTTTGTTCCTTAATAGAGGAAAATGTTACATTTATTTTCGTAATTTCTTAAACACATTAAGCTATTTACGTGATAAGTATTTAGCTAACCATTCGAATGTTATTAGCTTGAAAACAACATTATTGGAAAACTCTTGATAATCAATTCCTACCAATGGAGGTGTTATGGGAGAAGGCAGGTGTCTTTAGCTGTTTAGCATCACTTTGGGCTAAGGCGTTAGTTTATCATTGCTCTCTAATTGATTTATATAGAAGTAATTGGAATGAGATATTTCAATTATTTCAATTTGTTTTTTGGATTCCTCTTCCTATGGATTATGACTTTGTTTCTTCATTAAAAAAAATTTTCCATCAAAAAAAATTGCTCGAAAACTACAATACACCTCAAGCAATAAGTTCTTTTAGCTTACAGCAGTGTCCCTAATGAGTGGAAAAAGAACGGGAGCCAAAAGGGAAATGGAGGATTATGGAATGAGGGAATTCCTAGCCCAAGATATTTGATTAGTTGTGGATACAATTGCTTTGGTTATTTTCCTTTTGCAAAAGAAAAGAATTCGCAAATGAGGGAAAATAACTTCCATTTGTAGAATTTGGTTCTAAACCTAACATAAGTATAACCCTACCTCTCAACCAAACACTACTTACGAAATTGGCTAGCTAGAGGCTTAAATAAATTCAAATGCCTTCATAAGCTTAAAATTAGAGGGATAAATAACAATTTAAATTCCAAACAACAATGTTAAGTTCTTAATTACTTCGACTATATGAACTAAAACAAATTAACATGAGAGATTGTCGCTAACAACGATTAAATTTTATTCGACCCAACATGACACTAAGCTACAACTATGAAAATCAGATTTAATAATCATCTACATATATCCATCTACTCCATTTTATTTCTACCTATTGTTATACGCTCAAGCAAATTCTAGCATTTCATAGCATTTCTCGTTTAAGTTTAATCTCAAAAGAATAAAGAAAATTCTGTTCAACCTAAATTACTTCAACAAAGACTAGTAAAAACATTAAAACGAAGGTTATAGTTTCTACAGAGTATTGGAGACTAAACGATGTCAACATTAAAACGAAGGTTGGTTTCATCAGGGTAAAGAACATAGATGCGTCCTACTTTTAAAGAACAACAAAAACAACGATGTTAATGATGTTGGAGCCTTGATCCCAAAAGATTGGAGGTGGCTACAAGAACAAAAATATCAATTTCAAAGGTCATCCACATGGATTCTTCTTCTCCATTCATTTCGATTTTCTACCATCTTAATTTGTAAATCTAGGTTATTCATATCATTTTTCACTACAATCTTCCAAGTCATCTTTGGTCTTTCTCAACCTAATTTTAAGTCTCTAGAGCGCCAACTTTAAATCTTCCTTATCGATACTCTAATGCCTCGCCTTTGCACATGCCCAATCCATCTTAAACAATTTTCTTTCATCTTTTCCTCAATATTTGCAATTCCTAAGCGCTTTCTTATATTTTCGTTTCGAATTCTATCCCTTAAGGTATGCCACTCATCCATTAAAGCATTCACATTTTCATTACTCACGTCTTTCAACTATGATCCTTTCTAAAAGCCCAACATTCTGATCTATATAGCAGTGTCAATTTAATGGATGAGTTGTAACGGAAAGTAAGAGAAGAAAGGGAATATAACCTCTAGAGCCGGCACTAATAGTAATAATTAAACACTTTTAGGTTCCCTCATGTTAATCCATATTCATTTCAAATTTCAATTCATGAGTGTTCTTGGCATTTGTGTTGTAGCTTTACGAGAAGACAACAAATTTAGTCCATAAACTAACATATAAAGAGCAATAGTTCAACGTACACATACCTTCCATCCAAGCCTACCACAATGACAGTATTGTGGGATCCAAATGCAACAATGCATCGAGTATTCTCCAGCAAGTGAAATCGAGCAAAAGACCACTCAGAACTAAAATATTTGGGAAGGACTCCTACCAAATGAAACAAACTTGGGATATAAAACTTGTAGTAATGAGAATAACTAACTACATCATGTCACAGCTCAGATGCTCATAGTAATGAGAATAACAATCTAAACTGCAAAAACAAAGAAAACTTTAAAACCAAAAAGAACTAATTAAAAGCAAATCATGTCAAGCTAACTATTGTTATAACATCAAATGGAAAAGCGAATTAGTTAATTGATTCATTACACTCTTTATGAGCTTTCAAAAATAGACAATTTGAAGCAAATAATCAAAAATTGAAAGCAATTTAGTTTATTTCTCCCAAATTATTGATTCCCTCTCGAAAACAAGCAGATGCTTTGTTTCTTCTCATTACTCGTTTGACACTAAAAGTTTAATAAATGTACACCAACAAATTTAGATTGAGGTCATGTCCATCAAAAGTGGTGTTATGAATGGTGTGACTTGAGTGCACCAAAATAATTCAAGTGTGACTCTTAGGATGGTATCCTATGAGAATAAGTTAATGGGTAAGGTAAATGTGGGGTTAATATGGTGTTTAAATGTGACTTTATTTGTATTAAGTTACTTGTAATTAAATGGGTAACTTAAGCTAAGGAGTAATATGAAGTGGTAATGAGTAAAGAAGCCAAAGGGACATTCTCTGATGATTGATGCTCGAACGAGGCTCCAAGTGTAAACCCATTGCCTCGAACGAGCGCTTAGATCAGAAAGTTACTGGAACCTGGCAGAGAAGTGCTCGAACGAGCGGAATATATGCTCGAACGAGCACATGGTGCTGATGCAAACAGAAACTCTTGGTTTTCTCTGTCAACGTTTCATTTCAATAGCCATATAATTGTATTATTAAGTTAGTGGCTTTCCAAGTGCATCAATTACTTTATACATTACTACTCTTAGCTTTTAAGATTATTAAAGAATGTAATTATCTTTAATAAATCTTTGTACTATAAATAGAGAGCTAATTAGCCATACTAAGAACATCCACAAAAATAACCCAAAGCCAAACACTTAGCCTCATCTCTTCTCTAATTGTAATTTCTCAAATTGTGATAATATAAGAGAGATACTACACCACGGGGGACGTAGCCAATTTTGGGTGAACCTCCTTAAATATTTGTGTCATTTTATTATTGCATTTTACTCTTACAAACATCGAGTTATAGTTTGCGTAATTTGTAAACACAAGACTTCACATATTTCGATCTTGGTGGTGTTAGTGGTTGAAACTCGTCGTTCGATCGCTAATACGTCATCGTTTTCAATTGGTATCAGAGCCAAGTTGTTATTATCGTCGTGTAGAGGTCGTATTGGTGTAACATGGCAACCATGAAACTCGATATTGAAAAGTTTGATAGGAACGTGAACTTTGGCTTATGGCAAGTCAAAATGAAAGCAATATTGATACAAAATGGAGTGCATAAAGCACTTGGTGGTATAGAGAAGATGCCCGAAGGCACAAGTGAGGCGAAATGGGAAGAAATGGATGCGAAGGCTCTTTCCGCCATACAACTTTGTCTCTCTAATGAAGTTTTGAGAGAAGTTGTAAAGGAGGAAACTTCTAAAGGCATTTGGGATAAATTGGAATCACTCTACATGGAAAAGAGTGTAACCAATCGACTTTTATTAAAGAGTCGTTTGTATGATCTCCGATTGCAAGAAGGAAAGCCGATGAAACCGCACCTTGATGAATTTTACTCAATATTAATGGATTTGCAAAATATTGATGTAAAAGTGGATGATGAGGACTTGGCCATCTTATTGTTGGTTTCACTACCACCTTCGTTTAAGCACTTTAGGGAAACCTTGTTATATGGAAGGGACACATTGAGTCGTGAGGATGTTAGAAAGGCCTTGACACAAAAGGACCTTATTGATTCTCAATTTGCTCAAAAGGAGTCCAAAGATCCCAATGATGCATTATTTGTGAAGGATTCGAGTAGGAACAACAGGGGCATGACTTGCAACTTTTGTAAGAAGAAAGGTCACCTCAAGAAAGATTGTTGGAAATTAAAGTCCAAACAATCCAATGAAAGCATTTCCACAAAAGCTATCGCCGCCGAAGCTAGCTATGTTGAAGGTGAGTTATATGATGTTGGTGCTCTCGTTGTTACCAATGAATACAAGGGTGGTGACTCATGGATTTTGGATTCGGGATGTTCTAGACACATGACGTTTAACGCAAAGTTCTTCTCAACTTATCAAAAGGTTGATGGAAGAAAAGTCACTATGGGCAATGAGACTAGTTGTCCGATAGTTGGTATTGGAGATGTTAAAATTGTCATGTTTGATGGTGTTGAAAGAACGTTGACCGGAGTCCTTCATGTTCCAGGTATGAGTAGAAACTTAATTTCCCTTAGTATTTTGGATAAAGAAGGTTATAGATGCATTGGTGAAGGTGGAGTTTTGAAGGTTGGCAAGGGTCCTAAATTGATCATGAAAGGATCCCTTAATAATGGCTTGTATATGCTAGTGGGTTCAACCTTAATTAGTTCGGCTTGTGTGTCCACTACTTCAACCGAGCATGAAATTGATGATCATGTTTCTTCTTTAAACGAGGAAGGTTTGAGAATAATTCCAACATATCCCAATGAGTCCATGGGATATATGGACTTGATTGGTAATTGAAATCATACTCTTTTGGAGCCCTTTGTGGGCATTTTGATGCATGTGTTATGTTTAAGCACATGTGTTGTTTTATTTTATATTTTGTTTTGAGTATGTAATATTGGTGTAAGTTGTGTCATATTATGTAAGAGTGAATTAGAGAATGCCATTGACTTGGGTGAACTCAAGTCAAGGTGGAGATTGTTATGAATGGTGTGACTTGAGTGCACCAAAATAATTCAAGTGTGACTCTTAGGATGGTATCCTATGAGAATAAGTTAATGGGTAAGGTAAATGTGGGGTTAATATGGTGTTTAAATGTGACTTTATTTGTATTAAGTTACTTGTAATTAAATGGGTAACTTAAGCTAAGGAGTAATATGAAGTGGTAATGAGTAAAGAAGCCAAAGGGACATTCTCTGATGATTGATGCTCGAACGAGGCTCCAAGTGTAAACCCATTGCCTCGAACGAGCGCTTAGATCAGAAAGTTACTGGAACCTGGCAGAGAAGTGCTCGAACGAGCGGAATATATGCTCGAACGAGCACATGGTGCTGATGCAAACAGAAACTCTTGGTTTTCTCTGTCAACGTTTCATTTCAATAGCCATATAATTGTATTATTAAGTTAGTGGCTTTCCAAGTGCATCAATTACTTTATACATTACTACTCTTAGCTTTTAAGATTATTAAAGAATGTAATTATGAGCTAATTAGCCATACTAAGAACATCCACAAAAATAACCCAAAGCCAAACACTTAGCCTCATCTCTTCTCTAATTGTAATTTCTCAAATTGTGATAATATAAGAGAGATACTACACCACGGGGGACGTAGCCAATTTTGGGTGAACCTCCTTAAATATTTGTGTCATTTTATTATTGCATTTTACTCTTACAAACATCGAATTATAGTTTGCGTAATTTGTAAACACAAGACTTCACATATTTCGATCTTGGTGGTGTTAGTGGTTGAAACTCGTCGTTCGATCGCTAATACGTCATCGTTTTCAAGTGGAATAAATACAACAATTTATCCCATAAAAAAATTTCCAATTAGATCTTTAAAATGTCCATGTTGCTGACTATTTGCACTTTGGGCCTCACTTATCATTTGCAACATCTTCTCTTTCCATCATATAAACCCCTCTTGTTTGTCATTACTAGTTTGGTACTATAAACTTTTATAGAAGTCCACCAACATATACAAATTGAGATCCAATTCATTCAAAGTGGAATACATACAACAATCTATCTATTGATAAATCATCCTGCTAAACATGTTAGGATGTCCAACTAGCTTAAATTGACAGGAAACTGTTCCCTTTTACATTTTCATTTTGGGCCTTGCTTATTATTCACATCTTTTCTTTCCATCATATGAATCCCCCTATTCTCTCACAATTACAACAGTTTCTCTCCAAACTATTCTTGTAATCTACTGTCAATTTATTTATTCAAATTAAACTGTTGTTCTTAGTCTATGATCTTTTTTGCAACAAAAGGAACACATAATATACTTCTGTTCATAATAGATTTTATATGACTGTAAATGGCTTATTTAAAGCTTTCACTTTAAATTTTTGGCATGTTAATGGTATGTTCCACATTATTTTAAGAAATTAAGAAAAACTGAATGAAGTTGTCCTTACCTTTTACAAACGGAAGTGATAAACTAGGATTAGCACCAGCAGTATGAGAAATCAGAGGCTCAAGAGAAGATGAAGAGTTCTGATGCACCAATCCTGGTGAAGAAAAAAGTCGAGTTGATTCATCTTCTCCTGCTACTCGGACTCTCAGACTAAATATATGAATAGTGCCCCTATCACTCGAAACAGCCAACCATTGAACATTTTGGGAAAATGAAATATCATATATATCAGCCTTTTCAGTCCCTCTACGAACCTATAAAAGAAATAATAAAAGATATTAAGAGTTGTCATAGGCAGAAGTAATATGTAAGCACAGAGGAAGAATATTTATGAATGGAATAAACTCTGCCTTAAGCAGTTTTCAATCAATGAACTGGACAAAACAAATATGGCAACTCTTTCCATTCCCAAGGGATGGGAAAATATCATGTTCAGTAGTTATACTCGTGAAATGAATGTCGTAATTTATTCATGATGTACTACATCAAATCCCAAATAAAAACAAATTCAACCTCAACTAAATCATCTTAAGATCTTAGCACAATTTCAGTTGAATTGGCCTCTACTTGACTGAAGAACCTCAAGAGCAACTCAATCTTTTAAACATATTATGTTCACAGTTCAGCCTTTTGCCTATGCAAGGAAAGTTTACTCTAAACTAATGATCTACATAATATAATCCACACCGGATATTCATCACTTGTCCCCAAACATCAACTAATCTACCTATATGATAATTTTAACAATGCCAAAGCGCTAATCCCAAAATACGAGGTCAACTATATGACAACAATGCCAAAACCTTAATCTCAAAAGATTATGGTCGGATACATAAACCAAAGTAAAATCAAGAAGCCCTCACGCCAAACACATATAAGAAACTCACAAGCAGAACAAGTTCACATAAACTATTATTAGGAGAAAATGCTTAAAGCTTGTATCTTTTCATCATTCTCCGATGAGCATTGTAAATTTGCAATAAAGATAGAATCACTTTTAATTTAAAACAACCTCATCCAACCAATAGTTTCCTTTCTATTTATATCGCTTATTTCAAGAAAGAATAAGTTCCAATGATGGTTAATTGGTAAAAGACAAAAAGTTCTAATAGGATACAAACGTTTTTATTCATAAGTACACCAAGTTCAAAAAGGAGTAGGTATTTTGGTCTAAGATAATTTTAGATAAGATACATGAAATAATAGAAAAAAAAATACAGAAGCTAAATTAATAATTTGCAGATATCGATTGATGTTATTTATATAAGATTGAGTATACTACCTCCTGCAAGCAAGTACCATCCATTGTATTAAAAACTCTTATGAGTGTTCCCTTCGTACTAGCTGTTGCAAGAACCAATCCATCTAATGTTAAAGCAAAGCATGCCAGGCGAGATTCATGGGCATTTATTATCTTAGTAACATGGAGTCCAAAATGTTCAACCCTAACTTGCCCTTTGCGACGACCTGGGCAAGCCAACACAAATGTATTTACATGGTGTGAGAGACAACACAGCCCCCTAGGATTAGCTATAGTTTCAAACTGATGAAGTAGTTTCAAATCCAAAAAGTTATAAACGTAAACCTTGTGCTCCAACACAACAACAATGTGATCCCTCCTCAACTTCACTGCACGAACCTCTGACCTAAAAGAAAACTCACCGATGCACCGACTCTGATGATCATCCCAAATCATAACCTTATTCGAAGAGTATTGGGAATCCATGCCACCACCAACCAATGCCAAGATATTACACCGGAAAAGCATCTCGACAATGCCAAAACCTCCATTTTTAAGATCTCGTCTGAATGTTTCCTTAAATGGATCACAATTATATATACGGAAACCAGAACTAGTACCAGCAGCAAAACAAGTATAATCCTGATTCCAGGATACACTCAACAATTCTGTATCATCACAATCATTGTTATGAGGCTCCGCCTTATCAAAAGGATCAGAAGTTCCAGGATTTGAGAATTGATAGGCACCAAACCTTGACGATGGAACAAACCCTTGAGATGTCGAAACAGTTGAACTCATTGACTTAGCAGATAGAATTATCAGCTAGTAAAAGCAACAAAATCAAATCTTAAGAGCTAAACTAAAAATCTATCAGCTAAAGCTTAACAATGTCTATATCAACTTCATGAAATCTAAGCCGAAGCTAAATTCAATTCCAAATCTCTATTTCCTCGCCTTCTGAATCAACAACATTAAATTTTTTTAATTCTTCCTTATTTTATATGATGCTCATTAAAAACCAATCACAAATTGATTGTCAACACCTATAATTCCATACCAAACCAAAATTAACAAATTTTACGATGTCAACTGATCACCATCAATCCCAAAGTAAAATAGTTATTAAAAAGGTAAAGATTAGACAGGTTTGATTGCAGATAACAGTAATTCTGCTGCATCAATGTTTAATCCCGAGAAGTACTCAAACCAAAAGAATGATTCAACGATAAAAATTGTTGAAGTCGAAATTCATACGCAAAAAAGGGTTCAATCTTTTTCTACAATGAACAATATGATAATGAAAAATCAGACGAACCCTAAAATGAAGAGGAAAAGAGATTAGGAGAAAGAATATTACCAAAAGAGATGTGGGGAATTCGAAAATTTGAAAAGATAAACCCAGAAAGAAAAATTGAAAATTCTTGAAGGAAAAGATCAAGATTTGGTTCCTGTCTCCTTGGTGTTGCGGTTGAGAGATTCAGAGGTGAAGGAAAAGAAAACTCACGCAGGAAAAAGGGGACTCTTCTGTTGATAGCCAATGTAATTCTGACGCGTGTGCTATTAATTTTTTGTCGTACTTAAACTGATAAGTTTGACAAAATCTTTCACTTTACAGCTATATGAACTCCTTTTATTACCCCTTCCATTCCCGGGCCGACCGTAAATATTTTGGGGTCTTGAGCAAGATAGATATTGGGGTTCTTTTCTTTTACAATATATAACTTACTAGGATATAATCCCGTGCAATGCACGGATTTTTTAATACGTTGATATTTTAGTGAAATTTTATACGAACGAAAAAATTAAATGAAGGTGCGTGATAAATTATTTACATACTTACATTGTAATTAAAAAAATAATTAAATATAAAAAACACAAAATAGGTTGTTAATACGAAAATAATTTTGTCTCAATTGTCAAAATCCTTGGTCATAAATAAATTAATCACTATACTATTATTGCCATAAATAAAAAAAATTATTGGTCAAAATCCCTGATCTCATTGTTAATATTATCATATTGTCATATAAATACTATACTAAGCATTAAAAATCCCTGATCAAGTTTACTCCTGCCGTATTTATGAACAGATTCCTGGTCATATAATTACTATACTAAACATAAAAAATCCTTGGTCAAAAATAATTATGTTGTATTTAAAAATTCTGGCCATAAATACTCCTGCCAAAAATACTGACCAATAAAAAAATTACACTTGTCACTCTCATATTCACTTAACTTTTTCATCACTATACATTAAAATTAATATATGTATGATGATATATAGACCTTTTACAAAAGTTAATTTTGCTTTTTTAACATGGGGCCCTGGGCGACGGTTTTCCCCCAATGAAGTTTCCACAAGGATTATTACGGAAATTAAGAAAAATAAAATAATTAATATATTATTTTATTAAATAATAAATTTGATGGAAGAAAAGTGAGAACCTAAAACATTTAAAAAAAATATTAAAATGAAGTTAGTGTAAAAAATATAGGGACCATAGCTAATAAATTTTTTTTAAAAAAAAGTTAGTACGAAACATATGGAGACCATAAAAAATAGGGAAATTCCACTTGGTAACCCTGAGGTTTTGGGTTTTCCACGTGGTAACCAAAACTATAAAAGAATCCACGCGGTAACCCTGAGGTTTACGTAAATGTTCCATCATGACCTTTTTGCACATAAAAACGTTAGCAAACGTTAATTTTGAAGCTTTATGACTGTTGTATGCATATTTATACGACTCACCATTTCAAATGCCATCAGTTTGAACCTTTTTCCCCAAAATTTAAACCTCAAATTTACGATTTTTCATCAAAATCATATGTCTTTCCTCCAAATCCAATGATTATAGAGTATGGGTTTATATTTTGGGGAAAATGGTTAAAACTGATGGCATTTAAAATGGTGAGTCGCATATATAGGCGTACAATAGCCTTAAAGCTTCAAAATTAATGTTTCCTTACTTTATGCTAACGTTTTATATGCAAAAAAGTCATGTCGGAACAATTTGGTAAACCTCAGGGTTACCATTTGGATTTTTTTTAAGCTTTGATTACCACATAGAAAACCCAAAACCTCAGGGTTACCACGTGGAATTTCCTTAAAAAAAATATAAAAATGTTAATATAAAGTTAGTGGCAGATATGTGAGGATATAAGTATTATAAAAATATTAAAATAAGGTTGAATAAGGCTCTACTTTTGTACAAAATTTGTGATATAAATAGAAAGATTTTTTATGTGAACAACAAACGGAACACCCCAAAATAACAAATGAAAACTTGTTTAAGAAACAAAGGGAGTATTAAAAACTTTTTTTACTTTATTTTTTCCTCTATTTTGTTTTGACCATATGATAAATTGTTATCATAAGATTTTTTTTTTGGGGAATTAAAAGAAGTATATTAACTTTAAAAAACCTTTTACATCCTAGACTATAAAAGGAAAAAAGAATTACCACCCTAAACACGAAAGGAGAGGCACCACTCAGAGCAAAAAAGGAAACCAAACTATACAAGGCAAACAACAAGACGATCCCTAAGCATAGGGAAACAAGAAGAAAACTAAGCAATTCAAAGGATCCGGGACGGAATAATACCCCATATCAAACCTAAAAGATTCCTCTTAAGATTAACTCGCCAAAAGCACCCTGAACTCAAAAGAGGAAACCCAAAGAAGAGAAAATGAAGGGCCACCAAAAGCTCTAGGCAACTTAACTAGGTTAGATATCACAACTACTAGTGATTTCCTCACACACCTCTTTTCCTTAACCCTTCTTTTAGTGATTCACTTGGACCCATTCACTCTCCTTTATATTGGAAGAATCATCTAGAGTTCTCCCACCCACCACTCCAATACCCCATGTCTGCACAAATGTACCCTGCTTAGGAATAGTAACCAAAATAGTAGTACCCTTCTTGAGAGTCATCGCAATATGTCTGTTCTTTGGAGCCTGGCTAGTCTCATCACACAAATGACCAAACACCTGGCATTTCTAACAAATATGCAGTATCCACTCAATAAAGAGAATATGATCATGAACATGTCTCTCCACATCTTCCACCAAGATAGCCTTAAGCAAAGGCTTAGAAACATCCATTTCCATCGAAACCCGAGCATAGCTGACCTTGTGTGGAGTACTAGTACTGAAAACGATGATATATTAGAGATAAAATATTGTGTTTCAACCTCTAATATCACCAAATCGAAAGTGCAAAGTCTTGTATGAAAAACGTTACGCTAACAATAAATCGATGTTTGTAGGAAATAAAAATACAATAATAAACAACACAAAATTTAACGAGGTTCACCCAACTTGGGCTACGTCCTCTGATGTATAGTATCTCTTATATTATTAATGAAGGAGTTCAAAAAACTCTCAAATTTGGAGAATTGCAATTGAAAGGAGATATGGCTAGTGTATGGCTTGAGTTATTTTTGTGGATGTCTTTTGGATGAGCAAATGAGCTCTCTATTTATAGGAGAGATCACACTAAGCAACATTAAGTACATTAAAGCTATGAATAAATGATAATGAAACAGTCTCATGCATTTGAAGAGTCAAATTCAGCATCATGCACGTTAGAGAGTTGGCTCGGTCGAGCGAGAGATCAGTAACTTTTGGATACATTCTGTATTGCTGCTCGACCCATCTGAATAGCTTGCTCGGTCGAGCGGAGGTCGAGCGAAAGTCGACTGACCATTAGATCCCTCCTAGACAGTTTTTGCTTGATTTGCATAGTAGAGCATCTTGCATTAAACCTTTACACCTTTTCATTACCTCATTCATGAACCACTTAATTCTTGTGTTTAAGTCTTGATTCAATACCTTCATAACTTCTTGTATTTAATAACTCTTAAACACCATATTCATCACACATTTAACTTATCCATTAACTTACTCTCATAGGATTCCATCCTAAGAGTACACACATGAATGCACCTTTTAATTTGTGCACTCAAGTCACACTTAATCACAACAATCTCCACCTTAACTTGATTCTCCCAAGTCAATGGAATTCTTTAATTCACTCCATAACATAATATAACAACTTACACTATTACATACTTAAAATAAAAACATAAAAACAAAAACAACACATGTGCATAAACATAGCACATGCACTAAATTGCCCTCAAAGGGCTCACAAAAGAGTATGAAATTCAATTACCAATCAAGTCCATATATCCCATGGACTCATTGGGGTATGTTGGAATTATTCTCGAACTTTCATTGTTTAAAGAAGTATCAACATCATTTTTATCATCATGTTTGGTTGAAATAGTGAACACACATTTCATACTAATTAAGGTTGAACCCACAAGCATATACAAGCCATCATTAATGAATCCTTTCATGAACAATTTAGGACCCTTGGCAACCTTCAAACTTCCACCTTCACCAATGCAAATATAACCTTCTTTATCCAAAATACTAAGGGAAATGAAATGTCTACTCATACTTAGAACATAAAGGATCTGATCAATGTTCTTACAACATCATCAAACATGATAAATTTAAGTTTCTACTCATACTTATTTGTATTGCATTCACCATAACTAATGAGTAGATTCATTTTCTAGGGTTAAGGTTTGAACCTAATAGTTGAGTATGACTTGATTCTTGAATGTGTCTATGAAATTAAAGATTAAATTAGTTAAGTTGCGCTAACTAACCCTAAATTAAATATGCTTTGTCGGACTAGTCAATAGAATTAGTGTGTGAGATTGAAATTGACTTTGCTTTAAGGTAAATTTTAGTTAAATTCTTATTAATTCATTCATTAAAACTAGCGTGTGAGAATTCAATTAATAGGGCTGTTGGCCCATTTGGTTTTGATGATAACTTAAACTTTTATAAACAAAAATATTACGTTTTGAGATTGTTGTGTTAGGTTATATATCCGGTCTTTAAAAGGTCGTTGATGGAACCTGTAGAAGTTGAAAAGGGCATTGCTACTCTGCGTTTCAAGATCAAGTCAAATTCGAAGAATGGTCAATCAGAGACAGTGCAGTGTTCCCAGATCAACCGGTCAGAGAAGTAGTCAACGAATTTATTAAATAATTTTTAGTTTTATTTTTCTTTTTATTTTTGTTGTACGGTTGAATAAATTAAGGTAGCACAAGGAAGTTTTTGGAATTAAATTAACTAACTAATCTTAAAACAGATCTCTAAAAATAGGTCTTGGCTATTTTTATCTAAAAGACAAAAGAGACTTGGAGTAACCCCCAAGTACTCTTACCCACTATCCCACGGTTATTGCCCACTAATCCCACATCAATAGATCATGGGATTATGGCATGACATAATCTAAAATGGGTATTTAAATGATTTTTACAACCGGCACAATTTGGTGATCAACAAGAGAATTATTTGCGAAAAATATTTTGTGCCCAAATCATTTAGTGAGATCCAAAAATTAAGAAGAGGAAATCTTGAGTGTTCTTAATTGCTTATTAATTCCAAAATATTTCCTTGTGCGATTCTTGTTTGTTCATCCAATTGAGAAGAATTATTTTGTAAGGGTTTTTGAGAGAAGTTGTAATTAGACTTGGGGAAGTCTAAGGGGAATTGTGAGAGATTTTGTAAAGAGAGAAAAAGAAACAAGAAGGAGAACCGAGAAGTAGAAGAAGAGAATTAGGCCTAGAGTGGAGAAAAGAAGAGGAGAAAAAATTTTATGTAATAGGGAATTGTATTTACATAAAATCAATAATGCTATGTTTGGGAATAAGGATTTCATTTGAAAATATGGATTTGATTCAAAATTAGTGTTTGGCAAATACTAGAATTTCAAATTTGGATTTGAGTCAAATCCACAATTGTTATCAAAATGGTTTAAAGATGAGGATTTGAGAATGACATCTCAAACCTTGTCATACTCAAATTCTACATTCATGATTCCATAATTGAAGAGAAGTTGAAATCCCTAGTGGGTCGTCGCTTTCTTTCTTTTTAAAGGCCAAGAAAGTTTCCACGTTAAATTCTTGTGTTCCTTTTAAGTTTCTTTTTATTGCTTTGAGTATTTTTATTATTAAAAATTCCGCAAGAAAATAGGGCAAAAATACTCCTAGGGCAGCACAACAATTCACCCCCCTCTTGTTGAGTTCATTATCTCTAAGTATTTGTACAAGGGCCTAAATCTAATAGCTAATCGACAGAGCGAGAGTTTGAGATAAACATGATCATGTTTAACTACGTAATTAATCTGAATTTTCATAGACACTAATGAGAATTTAATCATACAAGACTTTAGGGGATTCCTGACACCCTAGATTTCTTCATCATACAGATTAATCCCACTTTTATTATTGCATTTGTAGTTGTTAGTAAACAACCAATCAAACTTTTTTCTCCTTAAGCAATATAATTAGTAGAGATTAGCAAGTTTCTTGTCATAGTTTCCTTGTGTTCGACCCACGACTACATGTACACGGTGCACTTGCGGTTAAATAAAATTTGCACATCAATATTTAATCACTTTTATTGATCATTGTTTAGATTTTATATGTGCATCTTATAAAAAATAAAATTGAGGCATTAGATATGTTTAAGTTATTTGTAATCGAGTTTGAAAACTAGTTTAGTAGAAAAACTAGATAGTTCCCGTGCGATGCACGATTTTATTAAATTTTCTGACGTAAATTATATTAATTTATATAAAGTATTACAACTATTAATAATACATTTCAAAATCAAATTTAACACAAAAATATGTAAATTATTTTTAAAAGTTTAACCGAAAAATAGTTTGGTCATGAAAAATGTAATTGACTTACATAAAAATAGTCACAACCGAATTATAATAGAATTATGCATTGCATTTAAGAAACCAATATCAATTATATAAATAACAAAAAAAATTCAAGTGAGAGTATTTTATGTTTTAACCATCTCAAAATATCCAATATAGTAAATAGTACTCATTTAATAAATAAAATAAAATAAAATTTATAAATAATTGAAAAATAATATATTCAAAATAAGAAAATAGAAAGTCAAAGATCATAATAACAATGACATCATCATTTAATTTAGGAGGGAAAATTTTTAATGAGGAAGCGACACGTAAGCAATTTTGAAAGGTGATGATGTAAGCGTGTTTTATTTTAGTATTAGTTATAGATAAGAGGTTTGGAAGTGATAGAAGAATAATATGATACTAAGGTATTCATTGAGTTTGTTTCGGTTAAGAAACGGTCGAATTTGTAAAAAGAGGATGTTCAAGGGAAGTACCTTCAGTTGTAAGGAAGTGAGAAGATCTGACCTCCGCGTATGGTATTCTTGCAACCACAAGGAAAGCTAACCCGGGGGCCTATGTCCCGGAAGGGCTCTCCGATGCTTAAGTCAGACCCAGGAAAAGATGTGAATTTAATGAGTTTTAGAGTAGGATTGCGTAACCTGAGCATAGGAGTCGAATCTCGCTTTTAAAGGAGAAATTTTCTTGGGAGTTACCTCTGCATGGACGGTTATTCCTGTGGGAATAACCGCTGAAGACTTCAGAAGTGTAAGGGACGTAGTGGAGAGCGGTTATCCGGAACATAAAGAAGTTACGGGTGGAAGTGTCTTTGACCGATTAACTGCCACTTCAATTATGGTCCTCACGCATAATAAGATTTGATAGTGCTGACTTTATTTGTCATACTTTGATCTTTGACCCGTTGACCGAGGGTAATTTAGCCTTTTCCAATAATTGGGATTCATGATCCATAACAGAGTATAATAAATTTTATGGTATTATACATGAAAGGTCTGCACCTTATTTTCATGCAATGTACAATAGCTGAAAGAAAAACTAGGATCATGATTTTGTAGCTGTAACTTTGAACTTTGAATCAAGTTCTCACAAATGGGGTGAAATTTTGTTAATTGTCTGTTATGTCTTGAATCGTTGTCCAAGACTAAAAACATAATTTCTCCTTATGAAGTATTGTATGAAACACAATCCATTATATCTTATTTTCAAACTTGGGGATGTTAAGCCCTATATCAAAATTCTTGATCCTAAATGGGTCAAGCTAGGGAGTAGAGCATATAAATGTGTATTTGTGGGATATGTAGTTAATAACTAAATATATAAGTTCTTTGATATGAATGCATGGGTAATCATTGAGTCTAATAATGGGATATGCTTTTTATAAGAATAAGTTAACTTTAAAATTTAGAAATAATGGGGTATCATCTTCTATGAATCCTCAGGGTAGAGCACATTCTCAGGACTTGGTAAATGATCCAAAAGCAAGGAGAAACAAAAGGGCTAACGTACCCAGAGACTTTAGTTTGGAATCCTGTGTTTACACTTTAGTGGAAGATCCTTCAAATCTTAAAGAAACCTTAATTTCATGCTAATTTGTGGCAAGAAGTAGTTAACAACGAGATGGACTCTCTTGAATCTAATCGTACTTGGCATCTAGTGGCTTTTCCACTGGTGTAAGACAATTGGGTGTAAATGGGTTTCTAAAGAAGAAATGAAGGTTCATGTTACATTCAATAAGTACAAAGCTTGTTTGATTGCTAAAAGGTACATGCAAAGGGAATATGTGGATTTCTTTGATACGTATTCACCTGTGACGAGAGTAACTTCGATACGTTTTTTACTTTATCTAGTTGCAGTTCATAATTTGATAGTGCATCAAATGGATGTTAAATTTGCTTTATTGGTGATGAATTAGAAGTAGAGACTAGAAGATTTTGTTTTCCCGGAACAAGAGCACAAGATATTTAAGTTGGATATATCTCTTTAGGGTCTTAAAAGACTCCTAAACAATGACAAGGGAAATTTGATAATTTGATCCTTTCACATGATTTAAGAGTGAATAGGAGTGACAAATGCATTTATGTTAAGCTTGAAGATAACATTCGCACTATTGTCTTGATCTTTGGTTCAAGTATTCATAATGTGAATAGTGTGAATCAGTTGCTTAATGCTAAATTTGACATTAAAGATCTTGGAGAAGTGAATCTGATTCTTGGAATTAAGACTAGGACTAGAAAATGACATTTCTTTGGATAAATCTCATTACGTTAAAAAATCCTTAGGAAATATATACCTTAAACTCGTTTCAATAAAAAAATAAAACTGCCTCTGACACCCTACTACAAGAAGTACCGTTAGGGTCCAAGAATATCTGGAATGTCTTTCCAATTTTGGACGAGATGCGCGTTTTGGATTTGTCTCCTGTAAAGGATCAAAACTTTAAAAAATATTAGTATAGGTAATCAAATATTATATGATTAAATCTTAATTATTGTATGTTTAATCAACTAACTATTTGTTTATTTTATTGGAAGTCATGGTAACAATGTCCTATTGTCCTTAAGAATATCTAATGAAGCATGCTGTTGTGGTTGCACCTGAGGTTGTGCTTCCACAACTTCAGTGTCCTCCTCTTTATTGACATCCCCTCATCATCATCATCATCGTCATCATCATCATTAACCACCTCCTCTAAAAATATTGGAACTGATGATATTTGGATATTGTTGAAATTTTTTGTTATCTGAAAAGTATAACCCCCTACCATTGAGAAAAAGTGTAACTAGCAACGATATCATAATGACACCTCCAATCGTAATAGTCTTCCACGAAACCCTTTCGTTACAAATGATCTCTCACTTCATTTGCTTCTTCAAATACAATGTTTTTACATTTAGAACAAGGAAATCTAATCTTCATAATTGAACAAGTTTTAATAATAGCAATTTTGAAATTTCAAAAAAATTAATAGCAATTTTAAAGAATTCTTCTAACCCTCTTATGAATTTTATATTTAATCCCCGTCATCAAATTGCCTTTGATACATCCAACTTCTACAATAAACACTACAAGAAAAAACATTTTGGGTCACAGCAAATTATGTCGCCCAAACCTCAATTTATGTCGCCCAAACTTTGGGCGACATATCTACTAAGTGACAACACAAGTGTCGCCCTATCGCCGTCGCCCATACTTGGGTGACTCAATTTATGTACTGACGCCTGTTATTGAAATTGGACGACACTCTATCCTATAACGCCCATAGCTACACACTTTGGGCCACACATGTACATGCAGCCCATGTATGAGTTGAGGGCGACAGAAAGGTCCTTGACGCACATACTTAAGCACGATGGGCGACATATTGTATGTGTAGCCCATAATTCTGTATTTTGGGCGACACATAGTATGTGTAGCCCTTATTTGATGTTTTGGGCGACACTTTAAATTTTGTGGCCACTGTTTTAATGTTTTGGGCGACATTTAATATCATGTGCAGCCCATGATGTATTCATGTATAACAGATAAATCACTTTATTATTAATACCTATTTTGTAGCTTGATTTGCATAAAACCCATAATTTTTAATTGCACAACAATAATAATAATAATTACAATAACAATAATAATAATAATAATAATAATAATAATAATAATAATAATAATAATAATAATAATAATAATAATAATAATAATAATATATTGTTTCTGATACAAAAGAGCAAGTAATTTGCTTACGTATGCATATTTACTTTGAGTTCTTTTCATAAGTTTGACTCACAAAACTATACAAAAATTATAATGGCTATGTACTTGCTCAAGATAACCATCACATATAAAAAGATGATTATCAAAATACATCTTTACTAGAGCAAAATGTTAGCATTTTCATCATTACGTACCATTGACTTGAAAATATTCAAAAATGTAAATTAGTATATCAATAAAATCTAGTCTTATAACTAAAACAAATGAAAATAGTCATATACCTTAACACTTCACTTCGGCGAGCAAAAAATTAATCCAAAAGCACCTACATAAAGGCAATGCGTAAATTATACACACAATAAACTATACACACAAATTAGTTCCTCAAGAAAAATAAAACTCAATAATATATTCATACCGAATCAAGTTGAACCACGCATCATTTTTGCCATCTCGGCCATCATATCTTGTCGTAATTTGTTCTCTCTGTCGATCATTTCTTGTTTTAATCGTTCAATTTCACTTCGGAGAGAAGCTTCTCGTTCAGCAGATGCTTGTTGTATTTGTTGGATTTCTTCCCTTACCTCATTAGCTCCTTTCTGTCTTTTTGAGCATCTTGGCCCAAAACCAAACCTCTTATATAACCATTACAACTCTTGTAGACCTTTGGATATGCTTCTTGAGGTGTGAGATTATCGACACCATTTTCTTCAATTTCCTTATGATGAAGATCCTTTAATGCTTGAAGATTGGCCTCTACTTCAGGGTCTAATCCGGTGTTCGCATGCCTATTATTGCAACACCCCGGCCCCTCGGACCGCCGGTGACTACTCATGGAGATTGTAGACTAGCCCCACAGACCAACACAAGTCTTTCCAGCGCACTTTAGCCTCACTCGTGCGCACCTAGGAAAACTTCCCAGGAGGTCACCCATCCTAAGATTGCTCCCCACCAAGCACGCTTAACTGTGGAGTTCTTAGCAAATGGGCTCCCTAGAAAAGAAGATGCACCTTGTTGATATGAGTAGTCTATCAATCTCTTTTCAAGCTTAATCTGGGGTATCACAATTATTCAAATAAAACATCGGTTAATAACATTATTTATAATTAGCATTGAACTTAATCAAAATAGTTTCTATCACAATACCTATGAGTTCTTTCATATAATCTCACATAAAGAGGTTCTTCATCGATGTGTGCTTGAGATCCTTGTTCACATCCTTCTTCACCAACTTGTTGCGAACCTTGAGGTGTAGAAGGAATTTCATTCATCTAAATTATTAAGAAAAACCGATTTTAGACCAAAAATAAAATAAAAATTCGATATTTGCTTCAATTAGTTGACATTTTACCATTTCATCTAGAATTCTTGCAGTGGACTTCGCTCCATTTGAATGGCTAATTGTTTGCTTCAATCTAGCAGTCTTATTTTTTTCACTTATGCTCTACATACAAATAAAATTTACAATACATGAATAATAACACATAAATAAAACAATTATATAGGGATATATTTAAATTCGCACTTGATTTTTTTTATCACTCCAATAGTGTTCAATTAGCCAATTCCATTCATTAGCATCAATCCCAGGAGACCTATTAGCTTTTGCTGCTGCTTTTGAATAACCAGTGTAATATCTCTCCTTCAACCGATACCGCCAACCTCGATACAAAGCTGCACATTGACTGTTCAATATTTCTTTCACGTCGACTCCATCAACATATTTTGGCAAAGTCCACTCTCCCTATAAATATCGATATCAAATCTTAGTTCAAGCATTTAGCAAACCAAAACATTAACAAATAAATGTATTGTATAACCTGAATTTTAGAATACAGTTGTAACATCCCGTAGTTTAACTCGAATCATTTAAGAGAGAAAACGACTTTTTGAAGAACCAAATACAGTTCGAGTCAAACCAGGGCGTTAAACGGATAGTTTAAAACGGATTTCGTAACGAAACAAAACTTGCGGATCGAGTTCTATTAGCGTTATTACGAGCTACCAACATAAAGAAAAACTTAGCAGCGGATAAGTTTGTAAAGGTAGGTCTACTTCTTACAACTTGAGAGCGTTCACGCCTCATAAACCAAACATTCAAAAATACGAAATCTTATGTTCATAACAAACTCTTGAATCTAGCAATTTATTTCTCCCAGGGTAATCCTCACTCCCCATACTTGCAATTAACTTACTGCTAGTCATTGTCCAAGAAGGAAACGACATCATCGCAGGATCGTTAAGACCAAAAGTACACGTCAGCAAGAAGTCGTAATTCATTTAATTCGGGTACAATAAATTTAAAGATAATAACTTTAATAATTTCTTGTTTCAGTTAGTCAGCCATACTGCTGTATCTTTTTCAGCCATACTGCTGTATCTTTTCCAGCCATACTGTCGGTACCACTTCAAACTCCATAGGTGAGACAATACGTTAGGGGGAGCTAACCCCTAAGCAAGTCCCTACCATAGACACACGTCCTATTTCGGTGCCTATGGTTAAGTATGCATACCCCCGCGGTGGCCCATAGGGCTCCATATGCCGCGAGTAATTCTTTCCACCAATTGACGTCATACTACGTCCACTTTCAAGTTAGTGAGGTCATACTACCTCTGCTTATCAAAATATTATAATAAAATAACTTATTCGGGGAGCGTATCATTATTCATACTACACGTCCATACTTTACCTTTGTTACCATTATCATATGGTACATAACATATACAATGAATCTATGCTGCGTGTACGTATCTTGATCAAGCAAACAAAGCACAAGGTCCTAATCAATTTCCGGTCACGAATCGGCTTCCTACAAGGTTTGACCGTATTCGGTAATAAGAACACATTCACATCCTCTTCAAAGCAAACCATAACATATACACACGACTATCATCACACATAGAACACATACACATCTCATAAGTCAAACACCACAATCCTAAGACACATCAAACACTTAAAAAAAACACTGCATATGAATCTGTCCAGAAACTTGTCATAACACTGTCAAACTGGAAATCCGACTTCATCGTTGCGTCCGGAAGGCATCAAAACCCCCGGGTACCAATTTTCATGATTTATAACATAGTATAAGTATTTTTAACCTAATTTCAAAGCCAAAAATGCTCCAAAAACACCCTTTTTTCACCATTTTCAAAACCTACGGGATTTATCATATTTTTATTAAAAATACATACAAATTTCAATGTTTCATATTACTTATTAAATCTATACCATCCAAATCATAAACTCATGCCCACATATTAAAAATAATTTTCATGATTCCAAATACTTCATTTCTTACAATACCATTTTTTTCTTCAAAATTCATTCACTAATACTTTAAAATTTCACATACTACACTAAAAATAATTTATTACACTACAACATAATTTTCCATGAACAATCACAATTTATATTTATACATCCTTTAAATTCACCCATCATAACAACAAATCCTAACTTAACATACTAATATAAAATAAATCCCTAAAAACACCCAACACTAAAATTGATAAAGACATATATAAAAAATTCATACCATCATTTTAAATCATTAAAAGAAAATAACCATGGATCCAAAATTCACACATGCCACACACATCACATATTTGAAATTGAAACTTAATAATAAAAATAATTAAAGAATTATACTTACAATTTCAATGAAAGAACACCAAAATGATGAGTAAAAATGAAAGAAGTGGTGTGTGGAAAGGGTGGTATATGCTATGGTTTTCTCTTGAGTTTTTAGCAAAGAAAGTATAGAATAAAGAGAAATGTTTAGGAAGTAATGAAGGAAGTTGTGATCTTTTAAATTCTCAAATGGGAGTTACACCCATTCCAAGAGACCATCTAAGGACCGGTCAACACTCCACTTTTCTTTCTCATTTTATTTATTTTTTTAATTTAATTTTTGAAAGAAGAAAATGGGTTAAAAGTTTTGGGCCCAAATAAAAAAGGACTGAAAACTACCATGATCAAGCCCAAACTAAATAAATAAAAATATTATTTATATAAAATAATATTACTAGTAAATAATTAAATATATCGGGAAAATATCGGGGTGTTACAACAGTCGTTCTTTGCATTCTGGATCTATCGTAACCCAATTCCTAAACCATTAAAACAATCAATTTAATTATTGCATAGGAGTATAAGATATAAAAATGATGATTCTTATATAAACTTACCTAGCTTTGAGTGGACAATACTCCCTAACCCATCTACTACAATCACTAATAAACTCCGCAGATCTTTCCCCAATCACACGTCGCATTGAATCGGAGATTTTCGCAGTTGGCTTAACTGTTTGGTGTTTCTCCCACCACCGACGTGATTTTAAACCTCTAGCTGGCCAAATGCTATATCAACTGCTCAAATAACCTCCAGGATTAAACCCATCAGTAGCTAAACCTAACCTCAAATTACGTGCATCTGCATCAAACTCCGAATATAACTCACTAAAAGATTTCCATGCCTTTCCACCAGATGGATGCCTTAAAATCCCATCACCTTCTTGGTGTCTATCTTTATGCCAACGCAAATGTCAAGCTAACTTTGAACAAACAAACATTCTTTGTAACCTAGGTATAAGAGGAAAATGACGTAAAACTAATTGTGGTTCTCGTGACACCATATTTTCTCCCTCATTATCAGCCTCAGAGTCCCCACCTTGAACAATAGATCTTTCTCTCCACCTAGAAACACCACAGTTTGGACAATTATCTTTCCCCTCGTTCTCTTTCTAATACAATGCACAATGGTTGACACATGCATCTATCTTAGTATAGTCCAACCCTAACATTTTGGTATACTTTTTTGTTTCATAAAAACTTTTTGGGAAAGATGCATCGTAATTAAAAGCCCTATGCAATATTTCAAGTAACATTGAAAATGAATGGTCACTCCAATTTCCACTAACTTTAGTTTGGAGTAAGGCTAAAATAAAAACTAGCCTCTTATAAGTCTTACAGCCAGGGTGTAACTCTGTTTCCAAATCTTGAATCAATTAATGAAATTCTTTTGGCATTTCATTGTCATCATGCTCAAAAACAACTTCTGATACTACATTAGGATAAATCCCTGATCACTGTGCATTCTAGTTGCATCAAATAATAAAGAAGTAAGATCATCACATATCATATAAGTATCCTCATTCACATGAACATCATTAGTGCAAGTGTCAGACTCACTAGTCACTACCTTCGTCATCTATATTGTATTGTTCAATAATCTCTCCATGGTGGACCCAAGTGTGATAATCCCTAACAATGCCCCAAGCTACCAAATGAATTCTCATTGTATCTTTGTCATGAAATAGTTGAAGATTGCATTTCAGACAAGGACATCTTAATTTAGTGTCTACTTCTTTATTAGTAAAAGCAAACTCCAAAAATGAATTAACACCTCTAACATATGTCATTTCTTTTCAATCATTAGTTCCCCTATGATTCATCCAACTTCGATCCATGTTCACCCTTCAAACAAAAAAATTCCATGAATATACACACAATGAACAATCATATTTAATTGATTAATGACTTTTACAAAACTAAATTTAAATATAAAAAATCAATAGGATGTTACTTTATTACACAAAAACAAAATACGTACCTAGAAGTGCTTGCTGAAGGTGGTGCCATTTTTCCAATCAAGTTTTTACGTCTTGAAGTGTAGTTATAAATCTTTCTCGCTAACTATATCAAATTGTATAGAAGCATGTCAAAAATAAATTATAAAATAACTTTCACATTTCACAAAGAGTATAAAATTATTGCATAGCTTTACTCTTTCTCAAATCTCAATTGGTTGGAAAGCTTTGGCGTAAATAAGCTAAGTTCGGAATTGGTCATAAATTTGTGAGACTAGTCTAACTAGTGGTATGATGTTCAACAAACAAGGAGATCTATGAAACATATCGTGCATCATACAAAAGCAAGGACGACATTCATACAAAACCAATTATTCCAACATTAAGATTGTAAATGAATACATAAACAAAATACCCAAAACATGACTTGTACACTAGGAAAAGCAAAAATTTAAATGAAACCTAGTCCAACATAAACCAACATAAATCAATACATAAAAAAACAAAATTAAAGGAAACAAAAATCACTTTCCAAAGAACCAAAATTCAGATTACACAATGAATATATAAAAGACAAAATCAAGTTAGTACTTCATAATAACCGAATAAAAGAGAGCTAAGAATATAAACCCACATTGCTAAATAACCCAACAAAACATAACAAAGAGGCAATTTGTTGCTAATAAAACTGATTTTTTTTTCATTAAATTTTTTTTTTCCAAAAATGTATTTTCATTTAGTTGGTTCAACTTATCATTTCTCAAAATTTCCATTTACAAATCAATAAAACAGAATTGAAATGGTAGAGAAGAGCAATAATGTCGCCTAAATGAAAAATTCCAATTACAAATTGATTAAGTGGAGACTATGCACGACTACACTTATTCTGCTTAATCAATAATACAAATTTCCAATTACAATTAAAGATTGTGGAACATATTGACTTTGGACATATTGTCTCAGTGGAGACTATGCACGACTACACTTATTCTGCTTTATCAATTAGCTAATGAATCTCTTAGAAATTGGGGGTGAATACTGAATATATAAATTCCCCATTTGATTAGGTTTAAGGTAGAAAAGTAGAGGATTTCATTGAGAGCCATAAAATTTAGAGTTTTTGGTGATTCATACAAGACTTAAACCATCATCCCACAATCTAAAAAAATTAGAAGAAATAAATTAAAAAAAAAAAAAAAGAAGGCAGCCATTTTCGTGAAGATAAGAGCAATAACAGTCAACCCACAAGAAGAAACAAACATGTACATAACCATTTTCGTGAAGGCGACAATTTTCGTGAAGATAAGAGCAATAACCATTTTCGTGAAGATCAGAACAAACAAAGGCGGCCATTTTTCGTGGGCAAAAGAAGAAATAAATGAAAATCAAAAAAATCAAAAAAAAATAAAAGGAGAAGAAAGGATGAGCACAGGCAGCCATTTTCGTGGGTAAAAGAAGAACAGAGTTGTACATGAATTGAGAAGAAGAACAAACCTTGAGATGCGCCGGAGAAGATGGAGTTTTTCGTGAAGAATGGCGCCGTGAAGAGAACACCTCTTCGTGAAGAATAGCGCAGGCCGTGAGAATGGAATTTTGGGGTGAAGATTCTTTTAGGGTTAGTGAAGAAGGCAGGGATATGGACACAAGAAGGCGGGATATGAATTAGGTTTTAGATTTTGGGAGGGAAGTAAATTTAGTTCCGAAATTAATGTTTTGGGCGACACAGGTTATGTAAGCATGGCCCATAAATGTATATTTGGGCGACTTAATAAAATAATGTCGCCTAAACATTACTTTGTGCTTCATAATTAGTAAATGACGCCCAAAATACTCATGTGCCACGTATTTGAATATGACGCCCATAAGCTTATGCATTTGACGCCCAAGATTATTTTTCTTGTAGTGAAAATAATGACTACCATCACCTTACCAACGCGTAAATCTATGATATATAATATATATGTTATTTAAAATTTTACACTTATATATAAATTTTAAAACACAACCAGTTAGTATTAAAGCACAATTAAATAATTATATTAACTCATACTTAATTGTTAATAAAATCATAAACTTATATATATAAATTATAATACATATAATAATCATACATAAATAAAAAACAGTATTTAGTAATATGTTATTTAAGTTAAGTATATTAAAAACTAAATGCGTTATTTTATAGTAATGAGAATCATTATTTTCCCTACAACTACAAATAACAAAAGGTATTTTTAGAAAATTTCATCATTCTGCTGAATCGGGTAATTAAAATCATTCTTTATATCATAATATATACATTTCATATCAATCAAATATCATTCTATATTTAAAAAGTTCAATAAAAAAATGACAATAAAAATGGCATTATCATTCTATAATAAAAAATTATCATTCTTTCCTAAAATCATTCTATACCGTAACTTTTTTTTGAAAGTTATACCGTAATAAATTATACAATAGTTTAATATGGGTTTTCTAAAAAAAACCAAAGAAGAAGAAAATTGCTAAATTACAATTTTCAATAAATATAAACATTTTTTACTATAGAGATTATACATACATATATTTATCATAAAAAAATTTTTATAATAAAATTTATATTGCATATAATAATAATATTCACTATTTTCCAAAGAAACACTGATTGATTTTAATATGATATTTAAGCTGTATACCTCATATATTTTTGAATTAAAATTATATTTAGTTATTTTATCATAGTGTATAAAGTAAAATAATAACAATATTAATATCATTATTCTTCGCAAGATCTCTTATTTCCCTATTATGCTCCATAAGTAATCACAAACACGTAAATAATATCAATTATTTTGAAAGAGAATTCATAAAATAAACTTATAATCTATACATTATTTCAATAAGTCATTTAAATAAAAAAATTATAGGTTTTTTCATATATGAAAAAAATAAATGTTGTCACGATATATATGATTTCATATTGAACAATTAATATTTCCTCCGTTCTTAAAAGATTTTCCACTATAGGTTTTTCACACAAATTAAGACATTTAAAATCTTTGTAGTAAGTGGGCATTATTTTAATTAAATTGTAGTGTGAAGTAATAATTGTATTGGTATTATGAGAGAGAAAAGACATTTAAGCAAAAGATAAAATAAAGAAAAAAAGAAAATTATCATTGTTATTAATATATAGAGGGTATATTTGTGGAAAATGGGAGGAATTATGAGGATATATTAAGGTGAAAAGATTTTCAAAACTGAAAAGTATTCTAAAGTGGACAAACATTTGAAACTACCTATTATAATAAGGTGGACAAACATAAAAGAACGGAGGGAGTATCATAACTATCTTCATAAGGTGTTAGAGTTCCAAATAGTCATACATAACTTTCATTTAATTACTCAATTAACAAAATTTTTCTACACTACTTTATCATTTATTGATCATTATACTTTTATCATTTATGAAATACTATTGATAATGATCATTATACTTTTATCATTTATGAAATAATATTGATAATAATGATAATATACTTCTATCATTTATGAAATATCTTGCCTTATTTCATCACCAATACACAAAAACACTCATAAGTTTAAAAAATTAAGATACTTTATTACTTTCTCTGTTCGTACTTGCTACATTTGACTTTTTTTGCAATTTAATATGTTATTTTGATAATTTATATATTGAAAACTATACATTTCTTAAAATTATAAAAATTTTATATTATCAGTGTATGCAATTAGACGGTTCAAGTCAATAACCGTAATGTAGCGAATATTTCAAAATAGAGGAAATATATATACAAATATACACATAGAAGTGTATATTCAAAAGACTAAATTGTAATTTACTTTATATTACATGCACAAGATAATATAAAGTGATACGTTTTTTTTTCTCTAACACGTCAAATATTATTTTCTCTATATTTACCATGGTTAACAAAATTTCAGATAAATTTAAACTAATTTTGTTATATTAAAAGATATTTTCTAAATATTTTTTAATTATCCGTGCTTGGCACGGAATTCAAGCTAGTTAACATTCTGTTAATGCATAGATAAGTTAATTAGGAATTTTTTTTAGTTAATGTCTTTTCCTTTTATTTATAAATATTAAAATTGTGGTAATGTATTGGTTTATTTCATAAAAGATTGAATTTGTAAAATCAAAATTGTTGTGAATTATCATGTAAAATCAAAATTAAATTAGACTTTATACTATAGTTTTATGGTTTTTAATTATTTTTGTGAAGGATTAGTTTGTATGCATCATAGTTATTTTTAAATGTGGCCAAATATCTAAAATTCTTTGATCTCGATGGTCTATAGTAAAATAACTCATCATTGATTCCTACTTATTTGCGTGAAGTTGCACATGTTGTTTGCCATTAGTAGTCAATCGGAAACAATCTCTTTATATGTTTTGTCACTAGTAAGGGTATGATTGCGTAATCTGGCACTCCAAACCCCACCCTTGGTGAGAGCCAATGATGGCATAGGAGCATTAGAATGTTGTACTATTACACCAATTATGAACAAAAAAAGTCGTTCAAATTCTCATTCTAATGAAAATGATATTCTTCTCTTGATAAAATCCAGGCACAAGAATTTCACTCCAAGTCTTACAACGTTTTATCTTATTGAGTATTTAGAGCATGTAGGACATCTCTAAAGAAGCTTAAACATATACTATGCAAAGAAGTAACAACGGAATAAAAATCAAGTTGCTCGACCATACTGCATGTCCGAGCAAGGTGGTACTTGTTTGAGCACTTTGTGGCTCGTTTGAGCACTTCGTCAGGGCTTTGGCAGTTTGGTTCAAAAGCTTCTATTTGATGGTTTGGGCACTTGCTCGTTCGAGCTCCTTATTTGCTCATTCGAGCACTTATGAAATTTTGTGTCTTTAAGAGTTTGGAAAGTGATTTGGCTTATACTCGTTCGAGCAGCTTACACTAGTGGAAAAAACCTTAAGGGCTGCGGTTTTTAAGCCCTTATGGGCTGCGTATTACGACCCAAGCCATTATTGTAGCAGCCCTTAATATTAAAGAATGGCTGTGGTTTTTATGCGCAGCCCAAAAAAGCTTAAGGGCTGCGGACATGGGCAAAAACCGCAGCCCTTAAGTATTTTTTCAAAATAAAAAAAAATTTTATACAAACCCAGAAATAATCTAAACAAACGAATGAAGATTTTATACAAACAAAAAAACGAACAAAAACGAACATAAAGAATAATCTAAACCCAGAAATAATCAAAATAAACGAACATAAACGAATGAAGATTTTATACAAACAACATTAAAACGAAATAATCGAACAAACCCATAAACATTAACCCAGATCTTAAACGAAATAAACATAAAAATTACAAACCCATAAAAATATGTAGATCTAAGAACAAGTACAATAGTCTGAAATTACAAATCGAAATTCAAACCCAGATCTTCAACAATCGAAATCAACAAATGGCTTTGAGAAAAAGGATTCACGTTCTTTCGATTCCTCGGAGGAATGACCGGCATGATTCCGAGTTCCGATCTAAAAATTTCCAGATTAAAAATTTTAGCGAAAAAAAATTAAATCAAGGTTAGGTAATCAGATCTAAAAATAACAGTTCAGTACTGACCGGAAGAAGGAGGGAAGGAATCGGTGTTGCGATTCCATGGAAGCTTCTGGAGAGGAGTAGATGGAGAGGCTGCAGATCTTCAACAATCGTTTGAGGAGTAGGTAAATGGACCCAGATTTTTGAAGAAGGATGAAGTTTAAGTGAGATTTTTGAAGATTAAGTGAGATTCTTGAGAATTTTGAGAATAAGTGAGAATTTTGAGAATTTTGAGAATAAGTGAGAATAAGAAGGATGAAGTTTAAGTGAGAACAAATTCAAACCCAGGTAAATGGACCCATATCTTTGAAGAATAAGTGAGATTTTTGAGAATTTTGTATGTGAAGAAGGGTTTCTTTCAGCGGACATAAGAATTTTGAAGGATGAAGTTTAGGGTTTCTAAGGTAAAAATAATTTCTTTAATACGGCGCGCCTGATAATTTCATGTCAAGGGTATTAGGGTTACACTTTTGGGCTGCGGACACAAGGGAAAACCGCAGCCCATGATATAGTTTCACTTTTGGGCTGCGGACACAAGGGAAAACCGCAGCCTATTCTAATTTTTTTTTTAAATTCTACTTATTGGCTGCGTATACATTAAAACCGCAGCCAATTGGTAGCAGCAAATAGCTTTTTTTCCACTAGTGTTAGAACAGTGCATCTGTTCATGATGCGAAACTTTGCTTCATGAAGCATTGTGTTGTTATGAACTAATTCTTTACGTCATTATTAAATGATAATCATCAGTTTTTATTGATGTATGGTTTTGGATGAAGCCTTGCTACTTTACCTTTATAAATAAGAGCGAGTGCATGAAAACCATTTACCCTTTCGATCATACTTTGAATATCAATTCTAAGTTCATCTTTCTCTTATTCTCTTGAAACATAAAAGAGAGTTATAAACACTTTATTGTTTTTTCTTATTTTATTCTCTATATAATCACATAATTATTTAGTTCAATCGGTTCGTACTAATCGGTTAGAGAGATTTATTGTATCTCATTGTGAATTTCAATCTCATAACCCAAGTACCTTTCTGAGAGGAATATCACAATAGGAAAGGTTGTAGTCGCCTTCAATCTATATCAAGATTTCAGAGTGACGTTACTGTTGCAAATTATCTTCTCTATGACACTTTCCATTTTGTGGTTCATTCAAGCAAAGAGTCCATTGTCATACACAAAAGGGGATGCTACAAAAATCAAACTTGTATTTGTAGTTTCATTTCCGCATTATTATTTGTAAATTGTAATATATCTTACGCTATCTAATGTATGTGTATTTAGAATTTACTTTAAAGATGCTAAAAATATATCTAACTAAATTGTGCAACTTCATCCCTCAAATCAGGTCCGTCGCTAAAGATATGCCATATACTACCTCCTACTCCTATTCAGCCTAAATGTTCTTAGCTTTTTGATACTATTCTCTCAACACCCTTAATTTGTATTTTACTCTTAATCTATAAGTTAAAACATAAACATGTGCGATCTTGTTTGATTCGTCTCAATACAAAGATTATTAATATCCAATTTTTATAATTTTTAATTAAGATTAATTTGAGATATTAAGGGTTAAAATGTTGTCTCAACAAATATAAAAAAACTAAATGAGACATTTAGACTGATGAATAGGAGGGAGTAATATGCTTTTGTATTTAGTTATTTGTCACCTTATTTTCTAGGATAGATTTATTATGGATTTATTCATTCCTTTGCAAAGTTACATTATACTGTATTCATATGACATGCCATTAGTCATTGCTATCAACATAACTAAAAGTAATAAAACTTGTCTAGTTTCTACCTTAGATTATGTATATCAAGACTTCGAGAGGATGATTGAGAAACACGTGAGTTTTATACCATTATTGGCATAATTTATAATTTATATTATTGACATAATAATTTAGAACATTAAGAAAAATATGTGAATAAGAACTAATAAAAGATTATACAGGTGCTATTTTGAGAGACTGTATTTTGTAAATACGACTCTCAAAAGTCCAACCAAATCTATGTTTAGAGTTATAACAATATATGTTTAGAATTGGACTGTACTTTTGAAAGGAAATAAGAATTTATAATTATAGGTACAAAGTTTAGGAAAGTGAGACAAATTTGGAGAAAGAAAGTATATATAAATGGTTTAGAGCAATAATGATTTTAAGGTGATTATTAATAAATAATCCTAGCCTATTAGGTATATAAAGGTAGTGGATGTGTTTTGAAAAAGATTAATAATTTACATTATATTATGCAATCTGCCAAAGCATAAAAGGATAGGATAAAGTCACAAGGGATGATTATTTACCGGCAAATACGTAGGGATTTATGCATAGGAGCAGTGTTTATTGTTTAACTTCAAATAATAATTAATTTAATCCTAATTCCTAAACAAATTAACTCTAGCCTTTACCTCATTGTCTACTGCCTACGCCCTACTCTTGGAATCTTGTGTACACTTTCTTTATTGCAACTCTTAAGTGTCTAACCCTAATTACTACTTTCTCCTATTCAGACTAATTGGGATATTTTAATTAAATACGGATATTAAGAGTAGGATGAGATTTGTAAAAAAGGTGATAGTTAGAGTACTTTGATTGATTAACTTAATTGTTAAGGTAGTACGTAATTGAGATATTGTAAGTAGTGTAAGTGGGATTATTTTGGTCATTACTTGTGTGAACATGGGGTATTTAGGTAAAAAAAATCATTGGCAAAAAAAAATAGGACAATTAATATGAATTTGCAGAATAAGAAAATGTCCCAATTACTCTAAATAGGAGGGAGTATAATTTTCACTCTATTAAATCCAATTTTTTAATCTTCCAACTAAGGAAAATCCTCAATGTTGAAAGTTGATTTTTTTTTTTTTGAGTTAAGAAAGTTGATTTTCTTGTTGTATATTACTCCCTCCGTTTTCATTTGTTCTTCCCATTTGGAATCTGGGAAGAAACCAATATAAACTATAATTACAAAATAGATATTATGAGAGTTGAGTAAAATAATATAAAAAATAAAGGTTCTATTGATTAAAGTGTAAGTGTAATAATATCATTAAATTTCATTGGGTGTATGTAAAGTAAATGCATTGGGAATTAACATTTAAATTAATTTTTATAGATTAGAGTGTAAGTGTAATAATTTCCTTGAATTCTATTGGTTACTAAAATAGAAAGATTCTAAATGAGAAGAACTTTTAAAAATTTCCAAATGGGGAAAGTGAGAAGAACATATGAAAACAGAGGGAGTATTTGAGAATTAGGAGAATCTCTATTATGGATAACCAAGAGTGGGAAATTGATCATTCTGCACGTATTCAGAATCGAAATTCTCTTATAAGAGAAGTAAAATCTATGATTATTTAATGTTGTTTTCTATTATAGTTGGTAAAAATTAAAATATTGAAAGATGATTATAATAATTCAAAAGTAAATTAAAAGTTAATATACAGTACAAAAAAACGTAAGTTTCCGACTAAAATTTCCGATCCAAACAGTCAAAATTTGCAGATCAAATACCGACTAAACACATACAGTCAGAATTTCCAACTAAATGCCTACTAACAGAGAATTGATAGGAAATGTCAACTGTTTACCGACTAAAAGCTAAGTTGGAATTATTCCGAGAGGTATAACGGTCGGAATTTCGTCGGCAATTTGTAGAGGAAAAGTTTGTCGGAGGGGTGTCAGAGATTAGTGAGAAGACCTCGAATTCCTTCTATAAATACCCTCCACGAACAAATAAATTTTTTCACTCATTACACATCTCACTCTCTATAAAACTTTCTTTCTCTTAAATACTTTAATTTCTATAATTATTATTTTTACATTATCTCTCAAAATCAACAAGTATTCTTTACAATATTAAGGTGTGTTTTTTTAGTTATATTTTTATTAATTTAATTTTAGTTATATTTTAGTTATATGCATTACTTATTATGTTATGATGTATGTTGTATTTATTTTAAAAAAAAAAATTAATAAGCTTTTAGGTGCGGCCATATTTTTGTAATAATTATAAGAACTTATCCGAAATAGTAGTTTTTCTTAATTATATTCTTGTGTGTATTATAAATTGTGTTAGAAATGATGAAAAGATGTTTCTCAAATCTAAGAAAATTCAGCATCGTATTGTTTACTTACATTACGTTGCAAACTAAAATTAGTAAAGGAATGATTTGCGAGTTGGAGCTTCAAAATGCGCTCTTATGCTAATTACAGCCTGTATGTTTATTTCATAAGGTTGTAATTCATACAAGAGCGCAATTTTGAAGCTCTAATTCACCATTTTCCGATCAGCATTTAGTCGCTGATTAGTACTTTGACTCGCATTACTATCAACTTTCTTTTGCAGGTTTACAATCAACTTGTAATAAAAAATTTTTGTTGTAAAGGTCATCCTGAAATTTAGATATGCATAAGACTATGGTTTAAATTTCCTTTTTAAATACAGAGTAGTTTTTCTGCGCACCGAGCCAAAGTCCAGAAATATACCTAATGATTCTTTATGACGCAAATTTTGTTTTAAAATGTCACCATATCCTAGATCAGATGCATCAGTTTCAACTATAAGGTTAGCACTAGGATGTGGAATCACTAAAACTGGAAGGTACTTAATTTTTTGTTTTATAAATTTTACTACATTGGTATGTTCTTCCGTCCAAGGAAGAGGTTGTTTTTGTTACCTTTTGAAAAGAGGAGCATAACTTTGTCTTAATTTTGGAAAAAAACTGGAAATGTAATTGAGGCAAGCAAGAAATTTTTGTATGTAGTTGGGTTTTGTCTTTAATAATATCCGTTCTATTGGCCTAATAGTTCCTTGGAAAATATAATGCCCTAAGAATCTTATTTTCGTTTTAAACATATACATCTTTGCTACGGACACAACTAAACCATTTTTTTGAGTAATATGCAAAAATATATTCAAATGTTTAAAATGTTGATCCAGACTTTCAGAGAAAACTAAAATATCATCAATGTAAACACTGTCTTTATATGGTCATAGAGCATAATTATGTAGTTTGGACATATTTGTATAGTGAGGGGCAGTTGACTAGATTATTTATTGCCAATCGCATATCTATCCAAATGATACGTTCGTGACCCGATGTTGTGTTGATTGATACAACGTATAAAACTAATAAGCCAAAGTGGCCCCTTTGTAAAATAATTGGAATGACGTCAACCAACCACACAACTTCTTAGTTGCATTCTGTTTGATGCGATATGAGGCGATTGTATCTTATTCTTGGGTGTTGGAGAGTTTGAGGGACATTTACGACAAAGTTCAGACGCCTAACGCAATCGTAACGAATGTTTGTCTGTAGCTATTCGTGATGTCTTTCCAGGTAAACATGTTTTATTGATTAATTGTTGTCGATCTACTTACTATATATATCTTAATTTTTAATCTTATGTTTGATGCAGATGTATGACATTTATTATCCGTATGGCATATTAGCAATGACGTGGAGAACATGGTGGACAAATTATGTGGTGGGAAGAAAAATTAACAGGGGCAGATATTCAGATAAACAAGATGAAACTCTTTGGTTAAAAGTATGACAATTGGTGAATTTGAAAGCAAGTGGGAAGGAATTGTGTCTACTAGGAACAAGAGGGTCGTGCGATATTTGGTTGGGACATGCATTCCTCACAAAGAGGAATTTGTGCGTGCGTGGACGAATGACTGTTTGCATTTGGGTAACCAAACTACCAGTATGGTTGAAAGCAAACACTCTTTCTTCAAGTACTATCTTGGTAGCGGTAACAACTCATTTGATACCTTCTTTAATAGGGCACACACACAGATAACGAATCAGCATTTGAGGATAAGACAAGCTCTGCAGGAATCTATAACTTCGATTTAAGGACGTCACGACTTGATTTTTTAAGACCGCTATATCCTTGTGTTTCTAAATTTGCCTTGGAACTATTGATGTTTGAGCACAATAGGATGTTAAACTTGAAGGATTATGTTTTTGACAAATGTGGTTGTGTACTTTAAAGAATCCACGGTTTACCCTGCGCGTGTTACTGTTATTTGTCGACCAAATCTAACGATGCCAAGTACTTGAACGATATACATCCCTTTTGAAAACATTGAAGTACTCAGAGGCAAAAGAAGACGTAAACGAAAAAAGTACGGTACACAAACGCCGATTATAAAAAGTACTTTCAATCGTTGGTGGATGAATTATTAAAAGTCGATCCCACAGTTGTAAGACACATATCTTAGGTACTTGAAGATGATTTGCATTTTGATGGTACCGACATACCTGAGCCACTTGTAAGTCCACCGAAGAAGGGAAGACCGACGACAAGCGGAACCCTAAGGAGAAACAAAAGCGCTTTCGAGTACAGTAAATCGTCCTCAAGCGGTCGCAATTCGAGATATTCATCACGCGGGAGATCTAGTGGGCGATCAAGTGGTAGATCAAACCATTCTCCAGTTGGAATTAACTTCAATTTCAACTTATCGGGTAACTCTCTTTTCTTTCCATATATTTATATTAGTTTTAGTTCAACTGAATACTAATAATATTTTTTCCTTCAGATGATTCAACATGTCGTGATTTTTCACTATTTATGTGGTCAAATCACATCCCTTATATTCTTCCTCCATACCTGTTTAATTGGATCGACGTTATAGGTGACAGTAATTATGGTTTTAGAGCTATTGTTGTCACAGAGTTAGGGGGCAAGGAGGCATGGCCTCTTTTATGACGTGCAATGAGACTGGAAAGGCAAACGCATACATATCAAAACACACGTATCTATCTATCAATTGAGTCGGTGGAGAATGTTATATACAGGATTGGTTGACATAGCAATACATTCACTGGATGGAAGTGACAAATTTGTATTATGCAATAACGTTTCTCAACATTGCCATAGCGTATTATGATTCTGCCGACGGTAATCCAATGTATAACTGTTTAGTCCTTAAAATTGAAGTCATAGATTCTTGCCGAGCTTGTCTTTTCCTCGACTGGTGATTCGTTATCTATGCATGTGCCCTTTTAAAGAGTGTATCAAATGAGTGGTTACCGCTACCAAGATATTACTTGAAGGAAGAATGTTGACTTTCAACTCCACTAGTAGTCTAATTATCCAAGTGCAAACAGTGAATTATCCACGCACGCACAAATTCTTTTTGTAAGGAATTCATGTTCCACCCAAATATCTCATGACCCTCTTATTTCTAGTCGACTAAGTTGACATAATCCCTTCCCACCTGCTTTTAAATTCACCGATCGTCAAGATGTTTAATCAATGGGTTCCATCTTTTTTTGTCTGAATAAATGCCCTGTTAATTTACTTCCCGCCGCGCAATTTGTCCACCATGTCCTCCGCGTCATTATAATATGTCATACGGATAATAAATGTCGTACTTCTACACTAAACAGAAGATTAAAAATTAAGATATATATAGTTAATATATTGACAATAATTAATCAATATAACATGTTTACCTGGAAAAGCAACACAAATAGCTGCAGACAAATCCTCGTCTCGATCCGTTACGATTACGTTAGGCGCCTGAACTCTGCCGTATTTATCCCTCAACCTCTCCAACACCCAAGAATAAGACACAGTCACCTCAACTCAGATCAACCAGAACGCAATCAAGAGGTTGTGATTGGTTGTTATTGGTTGGCGTCATTCCAATTATTTCATAAATGGGCCACTTTGGCTTATTAGTTTTGTACGTTGTGTCTATCAACACAACATAGGGTCACAAACGTATCATCTGGATAGATGTGAGATTTGCAATTAATAATCTAGTTAACTGCCCTTCACTATCCAAACATATCCAAACTACTTAATGATGCTCTATGGCCATATAAAGACAGCGTTAAAGAGGAATCCTACCATACATCTTTTCTCTCTTAAATTTCTGTCTTATATTATGCATTCATACAAGCATAAAAACTGAGAAAATGCTTTCTAATTGAAGTCATTATGAACACTGGTTGCATGCCAGTTGCACTAAGATCACATATGCGCTGCCTAATAACAACATTCATCTTATTTACTCTTATCTCACCATCTCTGTACACCAAGAACGGGTGGTTATGTCATCCTTTTTCACATAACACACTCTTACCGTCCAAGGTCTTTCCCCTGGATTACGAATACTTCCTATAATCATAAATTTACAGCCACAAGCCCTACTTTTAGAACCAAGTCGAGCATCATTATCTAAATTATGCAAATCACCCCTAATATTACTATAACGGTGACACCTAATGTACAAACTCACTCTAGAACATGTTTATATGAAGTACTCGTTAATTGAAAACCAATTCATAATGCTATCTCATCAGCCCAAGCATTTAAATTATCTACGAAATCAAATTACCCATCTGTCACGAATCTATCAGAGTAATCTACATTATCCCCAAAATTTTCAAAGTCCTGTAGATATAAAATTAAGTTTTAATAATCAAAAAATTAAAATATTAAATATTAATTAAATAATAACTTACTTTAATAATTCAAGTTTAAATGACCTAGATACAAAAATATTAAATAAATAATTTAATTAAATACAGTACTATATAAAAATGAAAAAATTTAGTAAATAAAACAACATAAATAAATATTTTAATTAAATAAAAATAAAATAAGACATAAATAAATATTTAAGTAAATAAACATATACATAATTATATAATAAAATAAAATAATTTATTACAATATTCATTGAATAATAATAACTCAAAAAATAATTATAAGAATTAACAAGAATTAATTTTCAAGGAAAACATAAAAAATACCCCTAGTCACACAAAATGTGCAACTAGACCTAGGTGGAGTCGCACAAAACGTGCGACTGAACCTAGTTCGAGTCGCACGTTTGTGCGACTTCGACTAGGTCCCTGGTTGCGTATTTTGTGCACCCGGGGGGTGTTCTTCATTTTTTATTTTTATTACTTTGAAAATTTTCAAATCAACTAATTATTTACCGATCGTATTCAAGCTCGTTTTGGTTCGCCATTGTTTTTCGATATTTACTTTTAAATTGTTTTAGTTAAGAGGGTTTTTTAGAGAGTTATAGAGAGATGTAAGAGTTTTTCAGGCCAATTATGAAATTTCATTATATAGGGATGGCGATAAATTGAAAAAGTAGCGATAATATTTACTCTCACCATCTCATTGAATTTGCATCATTTTCATTTTAGTACGTCCCATTTAATTTGAATCATTTCTATATTTGGACTATAGCTCATCGCTTTCTTTTAATCTCATCCATACATTATAATTCTCTTTTAATTTCATCCATACAATTTATTCTCTCTTTATTTATTACTACTTTCTTAAAATAACTCTATTTCTTTTTAATGCAATTTCAAGAAGACAGAGTATATAGTACTTCCTCCATTCCGAAATACTCGCTACATTTCGTTTTTGTGTACTATTCATCGTTCAAGCTTATTTTACATATTGCGGCTAATGTGTAAGTAAAAATATAGTCAAGTAGCAGGATCTTGTTTGAATCGTCTAATCCCATACTTTCATAATATTAAATTTTTATAATTTTTAGACAAGTGTAGTTTAAGATATTAATGATCAAAATTGTGCATTGAATTGCATAAAAAAGTGAAATGTAGCAAGCATTATGAAACGAAAGAAGTAATAAAAAACAAAGCACTAAGTAGGCCATTAACCCTAGAGGAGTATTCCTAAGTAACCAATGAGAAAGCACAAAAAGGAAAATGATGACAAATTCTGAGCACAGGACTGCAAAAGAAAAGGGTTTAGCATAATAGGCTTTTTCACACTTGGAACTTGGAAGATTAAAGGATGTACCAGAAATCTAGGCTTGTTCACCTTAAAAGAAGGGAACAAGGGAAGGGACTCTTATAATTCAACTTCATAAATAAACTATACTGTCATCTACCCATTTTCTGATTCCTTCTGTACCCTTGTTTTTTTAACAAAAAATTATACTCTCTGTTTCAGTTTACTAGTCTCATTTGACTAAACACGGATTTTAAAGTAGTAGTAAATTAATTGTAAAGGTGGCAGTGGAGTATTAGAAATTGGAAAAGTGAGGGTATTTTGGTAAAAAAGGATAGTCAAAAAAGAAAATGAGACAAATAATGAGGAATGACCAAAAAAGGAAATAAGACAAATAAACTGGAACGGAGGGAGTATAATTTTTTTTATTTGGACCATATTTAACCTGTTCCAATATGTCATCTTGAGCAAGAAAAAATACTCTTCCTTTACCTAATAAATAACAATAATTAAATTAATTATAACAATAATGAAAAATATTTCTTAAAATAAGATTTAGGATAATTTAATGTGATAAAACTTAGTTTTCAGATTTTTCGCTTGATAAACAAATTATTTTGAATCCACGTGATAACTTTAACCTTTCAACTTTTCAACGTGGTAGATAAATAAAATGTTTTTTTTGTTAACTTTAAGCTATTTTTACCTAACATAATGACATTCTTTTCAAAAAAAAAAAGTCGTTCTCATCCTAATTGACCAAATATTTTAAAATTCAATCAAAATAAGTCCATAATTTAACCCAAAGCTTAACATTTTGTTTACTACATAAAAAAGTTAAAAATACTCAAAATCACCATGCAACTTCCCAAAAAATCTTTTGTAAAAATTAACCAAAAACCCAAGATCATAGATGAAATTTCTTAAAATACTACGTCCGTTTCCAAATGTTATTTTCATACTTTTAACACAATTTTCAAAGTAAATTTTGAGCCTAAATACGCATCATAAAAAAATTATATAATAAATAAGTATACATTAAGATGAATCTAACGAGATCTCAAATAGATATATTTTGTCTTCTATATATGTCTTAAAAATCTTAATTAAATTTCTCTTTCCAAAATAGAATATTCTAAATGGAAAGAACATTAGAAAACAAAGAGAGTAAATAATAGTATTATATCCTAGTTAAGATGAAATTTTATTAAAATAAATAAAATATTAGGAGTATATGAAGTTTTTTAGGACATGATAAATAAAGTAATAGTTTCCTCAAAAAAATTAAAAATCAATAAAATAATTGTTGAATTTAATTTTTTTGATTATAATAATGAGAATTAAATTTGAATCTAAATGTTAATTACCAAAAGTGAGCATGGATGAAAGAGTAACAGTCATCCTTTTTTGGCAAATACGAAGAGTTACTAATAACTATATATGCTCCACAACCAGAACAGAACACAATAGTTATGCTGCTAAAATAACTTTAATCAATGACAATGTGTACTCGCTTCTTTCATTCACAAATTACCTAATCACAAATTTTTGTAAGGAACGGTCTTTTTAAGAGATCATCTCCTATTGAGTTGGCCCATAAAAAAATGTGAAGTAAGAGTAGAAAGTAAGATTGGACCTGAAAAACGTCTTAAAAAGACACACTACAAAAATTTTGCAAACCAGCGACTCAGTTTACCGACTAAACATGTTTAGTCGGTATTTCCGACTAAAATACCGACTAACATGTTTTAGTCGGTATTTCCGACTAAGTTGCGACTAAAAGAGAATGGTAGCAAATTTCAGACTAACTTGCGACCTAGATATTAGTCGCTATTTTTCCGACCAAAACTTTAGTCGCTAGTTAGTCGCAAAAAAAAAAAGAAAAAAAATACAGCAAAAAACGTGTTATTGTGTCCGACTAAACTCCGACTAAAATTAGGTCGTTAGGTAGTCGGAGACATCCTGATTTTGTCTATAAATACCCCCCGCGTCATTTTCATTTGCACCTTTCTCTCTCAATAATTCATCTGTTTTTCTTTTGTCACTCTCCTCCTTACACTCCTACTTGAGTAAGAATTAAGTAGGGGTGGAGGTAGAGGGTGACAAGTTGAAAAACAAAAAATTAACGGTCTCGAAATATTAATAAAACGGTTCAATCATAATAAAAATATGGCAAATTAAAATTTAATATTGATCTTGGAGCTGCTAGACCTTTCAACTTTGGCATGTTTCTCACTTGTCCCGTTCTTCGCCTGTACCCACACTCGAGTTTGTTTACTTAAATGTGAGTTCGGGAAGAACGGGACAAATTGCGAAACATAAATTTAACGGTTCAATCGTATCAAAAATATGGAAAAATTTGATATTAAAGGTATGAACCACATTTGCTTATAAACGTTCGAACCTACATAAATTTGTTCTTCACTGTATCCTACCCCTCTCCACTCGTACATGGTTAATTTCAATCGGTGTATGTGTGGAGAAAGGGGTGGGATATAGTGATTAACATAAATTTAAAGGTTGCCCCAAAGTTTTTGATTTTAAAAGAAAATATTTGAAAATGATGGAAAACTGTATTACCAAAGTTTTTTTTATATCCAAATCAAAATTGATAAAAAAAAGTCTTTGTAAAACATTTCTTAGATAAATTTAAAAAATAGACAATCTTACAATTCTACGATTCAAAAGTAGGAGAATGATTAAAATCTTAATAATAGTAGGATCACACAATCCTAAATTCATAATACACTAGGATTATACCCGTACAATGCACGTTGTAGGTTTACTTTTAGTTTTATAAATTGTTTTAACTAATAACATATAGGACCTTTTACAAAATTCAACAAAATACTCATAAAGCTAAAAACATTATAATATTAGTATGAACATGAATTTGTAGAGTCTATGTCAATAAAACCACTTTAAATAAAACTCTTTATTGACAATTTAGATTGCATTACGGAAGATGAAGAGATAAGTTTCAAAACAACAATCAACACTACTAGAGTGACATTTGGCAAAGTAGTTTTAAAATAGTGACACTTGTCACAATTGTTTCTGAATTAGTATATTTAATACTATTTATGATGATTCTACGATCATAGTCATCCTACAATCCTATGATTAGTCCTATTCATACTAGCTTTTACTTAAATACTTCCTCCATTCCATTATAATTGTTGCACATTTAACATTTTACACAATTCAATGTTATTTTAATTATATATTTATTAAACTATACAAATTTTAATATTATAAAAAGTTAATATTACGAAAGTATGCGCTAAGACGATTGACTATATTTTTCTTAACACATTATCCACAACATATAAAATTAGCTTAAATGATAATAATATCAAAAACCGTTATATAACAAGTAATTCAGAACGGAAAAAGTATAATACTAACATAAGTTACAAACAAAATTTTTTAATCAATAACCGTGATTTGTAAATCACCACAAAAGGACAATAAATATAATAATAAAATAAACAAGATAAACTAAAATAACAAAATTCTCATCCTATTAAATCCTACTCCCTCCGTTCCTTTTTGATGTTCCTATTTGGGTTTTTCACCAAGATTAAGAAAAGTGGAATCTTTGGTGATAGTGGGTATTATTTTAATTATATAGTAGTAGAAAATAATGATTTTATTGGAAGTATGAGAGAGAAAATAATTAAATAGTAGTATGAAATAAGGAAAGTGAGGTTTTAAGAGGTAAAAGTGGGATGAAAATTTTCCAAAAATAGAAAAGTATTCTAAAGTGGAAAAACTTATAGAACTGCCTGTTTTAGTAAGGTGGAAAAGCAAAACGGAGGGAGTACCACATAAGCGTGATTTGTTAACTTCACAAATAACCGTTATTTACTAAGACCTTCCCAATTAAAAAATATCATAATTATGACTATGAAAACTCATGTATTTACTCGTTTGTAATTCATAATTAATTATTAAATATATTAATTCTAATCAATTAAATGATAAATTCAAATTAATCTTTATTTACATCCCAAAACCTTAAAGATAAAATAAAACGGAAAAATTACCGCGAATACTAAATAACCTTTCGTTAATTTTCCTATAATAATAAACTATTAATTAACCATGAATAATACTAAAAGGATTTTTGTCTTAAAATAATACCAATTTTAGTTTATTAATAAATTTACCAAATTTTGTAGTCTATAATCTCCTATACTTTGAATTATAACATGTAAGGTATATTATATGGAAACACACTCCAAATTTTGTATTATTCATAATTATCTGAAAATTAATTTTATTATAGGAAAATAAGCAAATGATTGCAATATTCCTAGTAATTTTTCCAAATAAAACAATAAATATAGCTATAAACAATTAAACAATAGCATATCAAAATATATTCATAAAATACTACAATTGAATTCCAAAAATTTTGATTCTATCCTTGTACCGATCCTAAGTTGGATTCCAATTCTAACAGCCTTGCTCTAACTCCGAAAATAAACTCGAATAATTAATATGCCTAGTAAAATAAAAAGGGCAAAAAAAGCCGCATAATTTGAACATAGAAAAAGGGAAATAGTAAAGCAAAACACAAAGACACAAGCACGATTTCAAAGGAAAAGAAAATGGAGTTAGGGTTGTACTTCCATCCTTGGAAATCACAATGAACTAAGCATTTGTTGCTTAAAAGTAAGTATCCACCAGAATCTCAGCTTATTAAACTAACCATACAATACTTAGTTTATTAATATAATGTTGTCCTTAACTTTACCTTTTCCAAATCCGTCATAAAAAAATATATTTTCCTATGTCTATGAGCGGGATACACTGGATATGATGATAATATTGTTCCGGAAAGAGGAGAAGAAGGGCTTAGAGACAAAGAAAGATGAACTTCCATTTTCTTGGTAAAGACCAAAAATACCTCAACAGAATATTCCCAAGAAAAATAAAAGCAAAATGTATTCTAGTAAATCAATATCAGACCAACATAATGCACAAGACCTCAGCTCCGGTAAGGCACATGATTATCGTTAGTTTGTTCACGTGGCTCATACGTCATTCCACAATTTCGGGACTAATTAACTCTCCAACTGCTGTCGGTTACTGGTCTGTTTGGTTAAGGGCAGGAACATTCGAGTTTGACACATTGGAAATTTTTCGGGTTTTCTGTTGTTGGTGGGGAGAGAACGTTTTTGGGGCAGATAACAGTTTCAGGCACTAAAGCTACATCTTGAAGAAAATTAGGTAATAAGCAGTGTCACATGATCTGAAAATCCGAAAATAATAAAATTAAGCAGAAGGGAAATACTAACTTTGTCGAATCGAGGGATGACTGAAATACTGTTGAGGCATTTGTTAGCCAACCAGCAGCCATCATATATACCAAATGTGAACACGGGTTTTAATTCATGATTCAGTTGACAAATCGCAAGAAATCTGGAAAAGGAAACATCACAAATGCATGCAATTAACATCAAACCGACCCTGAAAATTCCAACAATTAACTAATCAGTAATAGTCGCAAAAAAGATTTTGTGGTCAATATGGATGATTTCTTGGTTAATGCAGTAAAGCGGCCTTGTTTTTGAACTATGTCTATGCTTCAAAGAAAATAACAACAAACAATACATATCACATTCCTTCCATATAAAAGGGCTTACGCGATTCAGCAGGAATTCAACATAAACTTGACACAGCCCTCAGACGCAGATTTAGAAATTTTTTAAGTGGGATCAAAGCACAACTGTTAGACAATAAGATCATTTTGCATATATATGAAATCTAATAAGTATAAACATCCCAATTAATAACTTGAATTGGGGTCAAATGACCGCATAAGTACATCACCACGGACTAAACTCGAGTAAACTTCATTGCTCCGATATCATTAACTGACTTCTACCAAGGCGGAGTTTGGGAGATGAGGCGATTAGCTACATGTAACCTTATCCCTAATACTAATAGTTAACAAAAAAACGTACATGATCTAATGAGTTATTTAAATATGATCCATTGTAATCCCAAATATAAATCATTGACCCATCGGAATATGAATACCTTTTAAGCACAACACCGGGATGTACACCTAATTTAATTTCATGTGATTCAAGCTATCAAGAATCATTTGATGACAAGAATTTGTAGGTTACTATGATGTAAAACACATTCTATCATCCAAACTGAAATCGAATTTTGGATTCGCTTCTCATATCATATCATATTCCAATGAATATCAACACTTTGCATACGATCAATAAATGAAAACTCCCTTGACATATTCTCATTCATCCTCAAATTAAGAAACCGAACAATGATCCTTCAATCTATTAAGATCGCAATAGTTCTACTTTTCATTAATATCAAGATCTCAAATAAATACATCAAACAATAGCAAGAAATGTCAAACAAACAAAGAAAATTGCAAGCCAATCTCAATCGAAAGAAATTCATGTATAGACAGGCATACCTCAATCCAAACTATGGAGCATACTTGTTTATCAATTCCATAATCAATGAGTACCATCCATTGATCCACAATCCGCAAGATCTCACGCACTGACCATTTCTTAAAGACAGCAATGTAGAATTTGTTATCGAGAACGACATATTGCAAGCCAAAGTTCAGCAAAATAAGGAATTGTCCAGAATCAAAATAGAATTGTTAGTATGAAACCACAATTCACAAATAAATGTAATCACTATTAAATCAGGTTGTACTTATCGTAAATGCTAGCATATTATCGGAAAAACACGAGGTGCACACGCTCCATAAGCCACAGAAGACCATCATCATCATACCCGGGGTATCCAGCTCATACACAAACTATGGACAGGTTCTGAGAGGAAAAATAGACGATAGCTTATACTCATATAGAAGAGTGCGGTAAGAGAGTCCCCTGGGCTCTAAAGGATCTTCAAAGAGATAACATCCAAAACAATGTGAGACAAAGCATACAAAATCGATATCTTATGGTCACCCACTCTATAATTCATCGATGTTCGACAAAGCATCGAAAAGAATGAGGTGTAATTAATAAGATCTAAAAGACAAAAAAGATGAATGAATGGAATAGAGAGAGGGAGCTCCCTTCAGTCCAAGCATAGAGAGAGGGGGATGAAATAATCTCCCGCATCATTCACGCAATCACAGTAGCATTGTTTGGATTTGGATCTACTTTGTGTTTGAATGAATGAGTCGGCAGATTATTCAAACCCCCTTTTCCCCATCCATGAGTGGGCTGAAGGAAGCTCTCTTACAATACATCTTCACTCAATCTAATCATTAACAACCAACCAACCTTAACAAAAATTATTCATCTTATACCTTCGAATTTCGTATATCCAAATTACAAACCCTAAATTAAAAGGATTTGCTACATCATATGAATTGAATATAAAGATACAAGTTTTTCCATATAAAATGATCTAGAAAAAGTGCTATGAAAATTCAATATAATTCATGTAATCATATGTAATTACTAATTAGTGCTAGAAAATATATCAACTTCAATATCAATATAAAAATACAAGAATAAGAAGATTTAGAAACACCCAACAAATTAATTGATCATTATTAAACAAAAAAGGGAAACATATGTAATAACAAATTCATTAGCATACCAACAAACCCTAACCCTAGTATTAAGCTTCAGTAATAAGTTTAGAATTGTGTTTAATTAGGAAAAAATTAGCAAATAGAACAAGAAAAATTAAGAAATTAAATCACAAAATGAAAAGGGAAAAAGAAAAGTGAAAAAGATATAAATTTAGAGCCATGCATTTAGATTAAAGGGTTGTAAATGATAAGACATAAGAAGGTGATAGAGAGAAGGTAATGAACAGAAAAGAGTGTTGAGGAGACATAACAACCCCACTTGTCATTTCATTTCACTCATTTCTATCTATCGAGCATGATATATTGTCTGGGAAAATATCATTATCAGCCAAAAAAAGTAGGAAAATTTAAAACATTACTTACTCCTACAAGGCTACTACAAGTAGAGTATTTTGATTGATAAAAAGAATCAAAATAAAGGAATCAAATAAAACTATTTTTGGCAGACTCACTGAATACTGATATGATCTTACCCTGACTATGGAAGTACACTCAAATGTTTTATTTATTTATTTTTTATTTTATTTGGCACCACTAAACTCAAAAACAAAATAAATAATCTGATTCTTCAAAAAAAATCACAACCTCTAGGGCCCTAGGCATATCATTATTATTTTATTTATCTTGTTCATTGAAAACTATAGCCAAGGTTTAAAAGGAAAGGACGGCAGCAACTCACACTTATAGAGCACGGCCAAAGAGTCTCCGGCTCGAGAAAAAAAAAAATAATAATTCTGCAGCTGATGAAATCGAATGCGACTGAAACAAACTTCGCACGTCAGCGTTTTATGAGACACAAGCATAATCCTTAAACATAACATCATTAAACTCAAAAAGAAAATAAATTTCCTGCTTCTTAAAAAAAATCACAACCTCTAGGCATTGAGGAGCCTACAGAAAATCCTCCACTAAATCTATTTATTTAATATTTTATACACCAAAATTTTCCAAAGTACTATAAGAATATAAAAGGTGAAAGTACATAGCCAAACTGCATAATAAAAAAAAATAAAAAAACCATTAAATTAAGGAAGGGTTTTTTTGACCTATACATCAAATGCAAAGTTTTAATTATTTTTCCCTTAATAACAAAGTCATTAAAATTATACAAGATTACGGAATAAATAATGAAGTATATTTAAATAATTTACTCTGAAATTATAAATTTTTAGCACACTTGTTGAAGAATTCCAAAAGGTTAAAACCTTGGGCAAAACTATTTTAATCATTTAAAAAAAATAAAAACCAGCAAAAAAAAGTTTCCACCGAACCACATAAAATTTTGATGTTAAAATAGAAAAAAAAAATCAACCATTAGTTTTATTATTTAGGTGAGTTGATTCTTTAATATAGTACAAAGTTAATGTGACAAAAGATTACGGATTTAAATCTCAATTATTTAAAGTAAAATATTCAGCGCTTACGTACATCTACCATTCCAACCCATAAAATTTTGAGTTAAAATAGAAAAAAAGACCCGTAGAAAAATATAGGGAGAAGGATGGGAAAAGATGGGATTTATTTATGTTTAAGCTCGAGTATTCTAGGGCTCAACCATTAGCTTAAGCCCTAATTTAAAATGAAATATTCAGTGTTTATGTGCATCTACAATTCTAACCCATTGACCTCTTGTGTGAGAGGGCGTATTAGAATATATAATAAAATTATTAAAAAGAGGGATATTTTGAGAATCATGGTTTAAGAGTAAAAAAAAAAAGATGAAAAGGAGAGAGTAAAGAAGGAAGGAATTAGAGGTAATACAGAATAATAAGAGAATAAAGATGATAAGAAGAAGAAGGAAGAAAGTGGGGATTGAAGGAAGGGTCGTTATCTTCGTGAGAATCAGAGACAGAAAGCGACCTTCAAATCTCACCAAATCTAACAATTCTTCTCATCATCTACTTCATTTATTCATCTTATTTTCTACTTTCTACACACATAAACCAACCATTTCTTTTCTCTCTCTTAATTTCTGGATTATTTTCTCTCTCTTAATTTCTGGAAGAAGAAAGGAAAAAAAAAAAAAGAAGCTAACCAGAGAAGAAAATGTTGGAGAATTATGATTTGAGAGGGGAAAAAATGGTGAAATAAATAAGAGATGAAAGTGATAGTACCAATTAAGTGTAGGTTGGAGGGTAGTGGTATTAGTGGGACCATTAAATAATCATCCTAATTCCTATTTCCTATTTCCTAATTCCAAAACAAATAGACTTATTATTAGTTCATACTAATACTTCACATTTATTTGATTCATTCATTCAAACATGAAGTATATGCTTTTTGATCTGTTATTCACTTACAACTTAAATCTGCTTCAACATTGATTATTATTTATTAATAATCAATCTTCATCCGGGTGTCTAAAGGCTCTAACCTTCGAGCGTAAAATTAACCGTTTTTTTTTTAAATATTTCCTTTTAAAGGAGTATAGGCATGAATTGTTCGTCATCTTTTCTCACCTAGATTCTATTTTCGAGCGGGATAATTAAGTTGATGATGATGATCTGGGTCTATGCAATCTTACTTGTTCATTTTTTTTTTGTCTTTTCTCTTTATCTTCGGAGATGAAAACCCATAAAAGCTTATGGTGGTGGTTTTCAAGTTTACATGCCAACCTACCTTATTTTCCACTTTTATTTTGCCTCTTTTTCCTTTTTATAATTTATGATTATGATAAGGAAAAATTATACTATTTCCTATTTAGCCTAAATATTTCAAATTATTGTTAATTAAACCTATAAAAATTTGATATAAATATTCCTTGTATTTAGACGAATCAAACAAGATCCCACTTGACTATATTTTAACTTATACATTAAAAGTAAAATACAAATTAAGAGTGATGAATGAACAGTGCCGAAAAAAATAGACATTTGAAAAAAAATCCCACTGGATAGGAGGTGTAAGAAACTACCTAATCTACACACCTTTAAAAAAAACTATTATCTAAATTTTTTTTTGTAAAAAACGACCTAATGTAACACAAATATTTGAAAATGATTACCTTTTAACGAATATCGCCAGTTGAGTGTTAGTGTAACACTTTGACCAGCACGCCTGTGGCACGTGATTACTTGAAAGATAGTTATTTGCAAACATTTGTGTTATATTATGTAGATTTTGTAAAAAAAATTAGATAAGATAGTTTTTAAAAACAGATGTATAGATTAAGTAAGTTCTTATAATTTTTCCTATTACAAAATATTATATTGATATAATATATATTAATCACTCCCTTTATGGGATAAAATGGAACTTCTTTTTCATTTCATTTAAAATTAAAATTGAGTCCTTATGAGATAAAAGGAGACTCCTTTTTCATTTAATTACATTCAAAATAATCGATTGAATGAAAAAAGGATAATCTTTCATTTACATCATACAACATCCACTCATGAGACAAAAGAAAATGAACAAAACATAAAATCATCACTATGATTTTTACAATAATTAATAATAACTACACTCTTACATATCAGTTTTAGAGTTTTTCATAGCTAAAAAATCTATATGCATCCAACTCAAGACATACATAATTCACTCCATTATTACCCTATCTCATTGCAAATTCTAAATCTTTTTCTTTTATAATGCTTGAATCTCCACCTCTAATATGAACATCGGATATTGTGGCTTGTAATTCCTCAAATTTAAAGCTTGTTGCATCTACATTTACTTCCACGAGCTGAAGCATTCCAATAATTAGTTTTCATACCACATTACGTTTAGATGCATCATATGCCTGTGATAAAGAGACTGAACATCGGCCAAAATATCACTCCAAGCTCTATCATTTATGGCACCCCAAATCCCCAACGGTGCCAAGAGAAACAAACACACAAAGCGACTTATAGAGAAGAGTGTGGTCAAAAAGAGTCCATCGGCTCGAGAAAGGTCATCACCTGAATTCCTTTAGCTAATCTTGCGAGCAAGCGTCTTAGTATGATCGCACTCATGTCAAAATTGATCACTTTTAGATCAAAGCGAAAGTTTTAATTAATTTTTTTAAAAGTATATGTGATAACTTGATTGACCACTTTGTATATAATCGATCTCTTTAAAGTCTTAATTGATCAATTTAAAGTCAAATTTGAATACTTTTAACTAATTGATTTACTTAAGGAAAAATTATAAGAAACTACTTAATCTATACACATTTTTTAAAAGAAACACTACCTTATATAAAACTTTTTACAAAAAACAACCTAATATGTCACAAATGTTTGCAATTGATTACATTTTTAAAATGTAATTATAAATTGAGAAGATAATTAAGAGTACACTTGAGACAAAAACTTTTTAAAATCAGTACAATTACCTTTTAAGGTAGTGTAATTTTAAAAAGATGGGATCATGTCCTTTAATTCAATGTGAGCACTATTTAGAGAATCAAGTCCTATTTTAATTAGAACACAAATATAACTTTTTTAGATAAGTTCTTAAGATTAAATCTCACCTATATTTACAATTTCCTTAGCTTACTTTTAATACTAAAAACTGTGAGCAATGTTTTGAAACACAACACAATTTAATAAACAAAGAAACTCAAAAATATATCAATGTTGAGGAAATCAAACTCTTCTAATTATAGGAGAATAAGACTCATGCATGTATGTTAAATTCCATTAGGTTGCGTTTGAGAATAATTATTTCATTTCAAATTATAAATTTCAATTATGAAATCATTAACGAAGAATTCGATAATGACAAGGTTTTGAAAGTCATTCTCAAATTTTTTTTTTTAACCTTCTTTATAACAATGGTGGATTTGACTCAAATTCAAATTTGAATTTTTTTATTTGCCAAACACTAAATTTGAGTCAAATCTATATTTTCAAATGAAATTATCATTTCCAAATATAGCATAAATAATATTCGTTCCTTTCTTCTATTCAAATATTTGCCATATTTTCTATTTTAATTCATGTAAAAAAATTTACTTCATTTCTATCTTTAGAGAATATTATTATCACTTTTCTTTTTATAATCTCTTGTTCTTAAATATCATACTTTTTTACTCACTATTTCTGCGTAGAAAACGAGTCAAATTATCCTTCGCTAAAAGGGGTTGTTTGCGGACTTGGATTCTATTGCTGAAGGGTCTGAATACTGAAACCGGGTTCGACTGATGACCTGTAAAACGAACGGAGTTACGTGTCCGGGGACGACCTCTCGGAAAGCCCTTCGACGCTCAAGTCAGTGGTCGGTACGATGAAATGATAACTAAATGCAAGTGAGTAGTGAGATAGAGAGCATACTCTCATGAATGCGGGTATATATATAGGGCAATAAATGATTTGGTTGACTGCCCTAAAGGCATTTTCATAATTTCACCCGAGGTGGGTTCCCCTGAGGTGTTGACTGAACTGTTGGACCCTTTGACCTAGCCCACGAGCCAATAACACTCACTATATCAGATTTGTGATATAATAATATTTCTAGAATAATCTTTGATAGTATAATACATTTAGCATATTTTGTGAATATTTAGATTATAGCAAATATCATGTAATTATCTTGTTTTCTAAAATCATATGATTCACTTTGTATTTATTCCCATTCAATTAATGAGAAATCAAGCACAAATCATTTCTAATATGGTATCATGAGCTTAGGTTTTTGATCCATCAAAACCTTTCTTCCTTTCCTCTCTTCCTTGCTTTCTTCTTATTTTCTCATGGCTCCTTCCTCCAAAATATATCCCATTTCGCAAAATTCAGAAAATTTTGGGTCTCAATCAACTATGGATTCTACTCCCGAAGCGCAATTTTATATGGACACCGGTGCGACTTCTCATATAACTAAATCTCAAGGTACTTTAATGCATTATTCTCCTTTAAAGCTTCATTATAATAATTCTATTATTGTTGGTAATGGTCATATGATTCCGGTTCACGGTCACGAACATGTTTCTCTACCTCCCTCTAACCATCCCTTAACCCTTAAAAATGTTCTACATGCTCCTAACATCATTAAAAATCTTAATTTTGTTCGCAAATTCACTCGTGATAATATGGTTTCTGTTGAGTTTGATCCTTATGGTTTTTCTGTGAAAGAATTGGACACCGGAAAAATAATTCTAAGGCCTAATAGCACTAGTGATCTTTATCCGTTCAAATTGACACATGGAGGCTCCTCTTCATCTTCTCCTTCATCCGTTTTTTTGGCTTCTTCATCTAGTGTTTGGCACTATCATTTGGGTCATCCGGGCAAAATTATTTTAGATTTTTTTAGTTCTTCTAATGCAATCAAATGTCATAAAAACCCGTCTTTTATTTGTCATTCTTGTCCTTTGGGTAAACATATTAAACTCCCTTTTAGTAGCTCTATGAATGTTAGTTCTTGTCCTTTTGATATTATACATAGTGATTTATGGACTTCTCTTATTTCTAGTCCATCCGGATATAAATACTATGTTTTGTTTCTTGATGATTATACAAATTATTTGTGGACTTTTCCATTGTTCCGTAAATCACAAGTCTATGATATCTTTGTTCAATTTAATATTATGATCAACACCCAATTTGAACTTAAAATTAAAAATTTTCGATGCGATCATGGGGGTGAATTTGATAATCACAATTTTCGCCAATTTTGTGATAATAGGGGAATTCAATTTCGTTTCTCATGTCCACAAACATCTTCTCAAAATGACAAGTCCGAACGCAAAATACGTTCCATTAACAATATAATTCGAACTTTACACTAGTGGAAAAAAGAGACATTGGTTGCGGTTTTTTTGTGGGTATAGGCTGCAGTTTTGTCTCGCAGCCATTGTAGTAGCAGCAAATGAGAAAATGTTATTGGCTGCGGTCCTAAAAACCGCAGCCTATAGACTATTTTAAGGACAAAAAAAAAAGAGACTAAAGGCTGCAGTTGTTTAAAAAACCACAGCCTTTAGTGCCAATTTTTTTTTTTTTTTTTTCGTTTTTTACTAATTGCAAGAACAAAAATCAAACATCAAAAATCAAATGACTAAATAAAAACGATCTAAAAATACATCAAAACGAAATAAAAACGAGATAACAAACTAAGATCCAAAAATTAAAAACGAAATAACATCTAAAGATTCTAAAGATCTACAACCCAGAACATCATAAAAACGAAATAAAAATACATCAAAACATCATAAAAAACGAAATGACTAAATTAAAATTACATCAAAACATCATAAAAATACATCAAAACATCATAAAAAACGAAATAAAAATACATCAAAACGAAATGACTAAAGATTCTAAAGATCTACTCAAAAATACAACCCAGAACATCTAAAGATTCTAAACGATTAAAATTAAAATAAAAAATACAGATGCGTTTTTTCTTATGTTTTTAGAGTGAAGAACATCAAAACTTAAAATTACAACCCAGATCTACGTTTTTTCTAAGATCCAAAAACGAAATTAAAATTACAATCCCAAAACGATTAGAGTGAAGAACATCAAAATGAAGAACATCACCTTTTGGCCCATCTCTTGCATACCACTGAATTAGATTAGAGTGTAGAACATCAAAACGAAGAACATCTCCTTCGAGCATAGGCGTTTTTTCTTAGGTTTTTAGAACATTTGGAAGAAATTAGAAGAAATTAGAAGAAATTAGGTTTTTTGAATGAAATAAGAGAATTAGATCTGAGATGAAATTAGGTTTTTTGAAAGAAATTAGGAAGAAGAAGATGCGGTTTTAGACAGCCATGGAAATGAGATCTGAGATGAAGGATTGAGGAGTTTTTTTAGATGAAGGATCTGAGATGGAAATTAGGAAGAAGAAGGTTTTAGACAGCCATGGTGGCGCGTTTGAGAGATGAGATTTCTCAGGGTTTTGTGCGTTTGAGAGTCGAAGAAATAGGCCGGTTCATTTTTTGCGTTTTATAAGGAAAGTGATAAAAAAAATTTTAATTAATATTTGTTGCGGTTTTATAAGAAAATCGTAGCCTTTGAAAAATGAATTTTTTTATTTTTATTGGCTGCGGTTTTGATGAAAACCGCAGCCTATGTGCTTTTTTTTCCACTTTATTTTTCGCCTACTATAAGCTCCGTTTAATAAGAACTGCAGCCTATGTCTCGCAGCAAATGAGATTTTTTCCACTAGTGTTATTATGTCATGCTTCTCTCCCCGCGTATTTTTGGCCTCACGCCTTAAATATCGCAACATATCTTCTAAACATTCTTCCTTCCAAATTACTCAATAATCTCACTCCAACTCACATTCTATACAATAAATCTCCCACTTATGATCATCTTCTGGTTTTTGGGTGCTTATGTAATCCTCTTATTTCATCACAAAAATTACACAAACTCCAACCCCGCTCTTCACCATGTGTCTTTTTGGGCTATCCATCTTCACATAGAGGTTACAAGTGCTATGATCCCTCGACTTGCAAAATTATTATTTCCCGACATGTTGTCACTACTACAAATCATCACTTGTGCAACAGTAGCAGTCGTGGCACAAGTAAGAATTTCCCATGGCTATGATGTTCAGCCACGGGAATTTAAGTTTGAGACTACCGTGGCACAAGTGATCGTGGCTAGATTGTTGCCACGGGAAAATTATGGTTGTGGCTGAAACTTTTTTTCTTGCCACGGTAGATCCCGTGGCTAATTATATTCTTTTGCCACAAGCCTACCCGTGGCAATCTTATTTTTCAAAACACATAAAAGAATCATTTAATGTTGACAATCTATAACATTCCTTCTACACAAATGCCTTGGGTAGGATTTGAACCCAAGACCTTCAGATTGATATACCAACACCCCAACCACTAGACCATCAGTTATTTACTGATAATCTAAGTAATGTTTGTATACTTATAACCTAACACTCCGACCACTTAGTGTATTATTATTATTATTATTATTATTATTATTATTATTATTATTATTATTATTATTATTATTAACTAGTTGAACAAAATTATTAATAATAAGTTAAAAAAATTATAATTAGTTGAACAAAATTAGTTGCAAAATTACTTAAAAATAATTTGTTCAACTAATTTTCACAAATGCAACAAAATTAATCCTATATTAGAATAATATTACTCGTATTAATATATATTGCTAACACTTATTAGTTATTAGTATATTACTATATTATTATTAGTCGTATATTCTTTTTTTTTTCCAATTTTAAATTCCGACCATATATTGATTTAGTAGCAAGTTAGTCGGAAATTCCGACTAACGCTTGTCAGTCGGAAAATTAGTCAGAAATTTCCGATTGTTTTGATTTAGTCGAATACTTTCAGTCGAAATTGCTCCAGTTTTTTGTATTGTAGCACATTAGAGAAAGAAAAAAATATTTTTCATGTGTTCTTGAATTTAAGAGGATGATACGATCTGATTTTCACTAAATAAAAAATTGAAAAAGTCTTGGAATAATAGATTAGAAACAACCTTTCTCTCTTTTGTTGAAAATACTTTAATCTTACTTTAAATTATTTTTATATTCTAGTTTGAGTATATGGTAAGTGAAAAATGCTTTTCAAAAATAATTTTAAATGTTTTTAGTTAAAATATATTAAATTAAATCATTGTTTAAAGAATTTTTTCTTATATTAAATTGAAAAATAAGGGAAAATAATGACTTATTTTCTAATAAATATAGAACTAATTAAGTTGGATAAAGATTTTTAATTTACATAATTGATAATTTTTTTTTTATTTTTTTAAGTTTCTCTTAAATATACTATTTCCGTGGCAAAATCAAAACTTGCGGTAAAGTCAAATTCAGGTATCATAATTTATAATACAATCACACAATTGCTACCCGTAACCTATAAGTCTTTATTTGCCATGAGAAATATTTACTAGAGAAATAATTGGCGGCACAAATTTTTTGCCATGATAAATATTTCCTTATGACATAATTGTTGGTACAAGTTTTTGTTTGCCACAATAAAGTTCCCGTAGCAAGATTTGTGGCGCAAGTGCTTGTTTGCCACAATATTAATTTACCCGTGGCACAAGTGTTTGTTTGCCATGGTATATATTTACCTGTGGCAAAATTTGTGGCACAAGTGTATCTTAGCCACGGTATATATTTACTCGTGGCAAAATTTGTGGCACAAGTGTATCTTAGCCACGGTATACATCTACCCGTGGCAAAAATTTTTGGTATGATTGTGATATTGTCTTGAAATCTATTTTTTCCGTGGCAAGATCAAAACTTGCCACAGATTTTGAATTCCCGTGGCATAATTAGTGGCACAAGTGATGATTTGTAGTAGTGTGTTTTTGATGAATCGTCCTTCCCTTTCTCGTCTATGTCCAAACGTTCTCTCACGAGTACACGTTTTTGGACGACCCTACACCTTTCCAATTGCTTCAGTACTATTCTGTTCCAAATGATGGGCTTGCGCACTCTAGCCCACCACAACCCAATTCTTTCTCTCCCTCTTCATCCATTCATCCTCTTTCACCAAAGAATTCCTGCTCCCAATTGGTCCTAAATCTCCTGGCCCAACTCCCTCTCATACTCCCACTCCTCAACGTCCCACTCCTCCTATCATTCCCTCCAGCCCAATTCCCTACTCTCAGCACATGGATCAAACTCATCTTACTGGGCCTGCCTCACGCAGCCTAGTAGCTTCTTCCTCCTCTCTTGAGCCTATTTCCCATGACCCCCACCACTCTATTATATTTTCTACTTCAATTACTCCACCTCCTCCACCTTCTCATACCGGAATGACTACATGTAGTCAACATGGCATTTTTAAACCAAACCCAAAATACACATCTCATGCTCTATCCGTCTCTTTTTCACCCATACCAAAAAATCCCATACATGCTCTCCGTGACCCGAATTGGAAACAAGCTATGCAAGAAGAATTTGATGCTTTAATTGAGAATCATACTTGGGATCTTGTTCCTAGACCCTTCTAATGCTAATATCATTCGTTCTTTATGGATTTTTCGTTTGAAAACTAAATCTGATGGTTCTTTGAGCGCTATAAGGTGTGTCTTGTTGGAGATGGAAAATCTCAAAGGGAGGGCATTGATTGTGATGAAACTTTTAGCTCCATAGTCAAAACTGCAACTATTCGTATTGTTTTGAGTATTGCTCTTTCCAAGTCATGGTCTATTCATCAGCTCGATGTTAAAAATGCATTTCTTCATGGTAACTTAAATGAAACTGTTTACATGCATTAGCCTCTTGGTTTCCGTGATCCTGTTTATCCTGATTATGTTTGTCTTCTTCGCAAGTCCCTTTATGGTCTTAAACAAGCTCCTCGAGCCTGGTATCAGCGATTTGTAGACTATGTGACTCATATTGAATTTTCAAATAGTGTCTCTGATAATTCTCTTTTTGTTTACTGTCATGGGTCCGATATTGCTTATTTGCTTTTGTATGTGGATGATATTGTGCTTGCTGCTTCGTCTGACTCTCTTCGTCAGAGCATTATGGAAAAGTTGAGTTCTAAATTTGCTATGAAGGATTTAGATCCTCTCAGTTACTTCTTGGGTATTGCCGTTTCTCGTAACCCTGCAGGTCTATTCCTCTCTCAGCAAAAGTATGCCCGTGAAATTCTTGAAAAAGCCAGCATGTCTCAATGTAAACCGGCTCCTACTCCTGTCAATACTTCAAGTAAACTCAGTGCGGATGAAAGTTCTCTTTATGATGACCCTACTTTATACCGTAGTCTGGCTGGGGCACTACAATATCTAACATTCACTCGTCCCGATATTTCTTATGTGGTTCAGCAAGTGTGTCTTTTTATGCATGCTCCTCGAGTAGCTCATATGGCTGCTCTTCATCGCATACTTCGTTACATTCAGGGTACTCTTACTTATGGTCTACAGTTGTATACTTCCACTATTTCTTCCCTTATTTCATATACCGATGCTGATTGGGGTGGTTGTCCTGACACCCGCCGATCTACTTCTGGTTACTGCGTTTTTCTGGGTGATAACTTGGTCTCTTGGTCCGCTAAACGTCAACCCACAGTTTCTAAATCTAGTGCTGAGACTGAGTATCGTGGTGTTGCAAATGTTGAATCGGAGACTTGTTGGCTTCATAACTTACTTCTTGAGCTCCATTGTCCTATTCTCACTGCTACTCTTGTTTACTGTGACAATGTTTGTGCGATTTATCTATCTGGAAATGCTATTCATCATCAAAGGACCAAACACATCAGGATGAACATTCATTTTGTTCGTGTGAAAGTCAAGCGTGGTGAAATTCGAGTTCTTCATGTCCCATCTCGTTTTCAACTTGCTGATATATTTACTAAAGGTCTTCCTCAGATTCTGTTCGATGAATTTCGATCCAGTCTCAGCGTCCGCAAACCTCCCGATTCGACTGCGGGGGTGTGATAGAATAATATTTTTAGAATAATCTTTGATAGTATAATATATATAACATTTTTTGTGAATATTTAAATTATAGCAAATATCATGTAATTATCTTGTTTCCTAAAATCATAGGATTCACTTTGTATTTATTCCCATTCAATTAATGAGAAATCAAGCACAAATCATTTCTAATAATTTGTTTAGTTTATGTGCAAAATGCGAAGGAGACTTGGATCGAGTAGCATATTAGACGTCCATAATTCCTTATTCCCAGAGCCGTCTTGAACAATTTGGGGGCCCTGTGCAAAATTAATATTTTGCGCCTTAATTATAGTAAATATATTTATTTTATTAATAAATTCTACATATTTTTTTTTATTAACTTTTTCATATACTGAAGAAAGAGAGGCCCTGTGCGGTCGATCACCTCGCACACCCTCAAAGACCCCTCTGCTTATTCCCTGTATAATAACAAATAAAATCCTAAGATGTTGATTAAACCTTTCTTTTTTATGTTTATGTTGTCTTACTCGTGGTTTGTAGTGGCATGCAGTATCTTGTAAATTGTGACTTGTAACTTCAAGTCAAATATAGGTAAGTTTATCATAAAGGACTTATTTTTTATCCTTGTCTTTTCTTGTCTCACTGCTCTTAGTCTCAGTATCTACGTTACAAATTTCTTGTAACGTTACTTCTAACCTACTGCAATGCACTAATTAATTTATTCTATAGTATCTCTAATTATATATAATAAAAAATTATAAAAATTTGATATAAATAATATTTGCATTGAGCGAATTAAATAAGATCTCTTTAACTCTATTTAAACTTATAGATTAAAAACTAATTACAACTTAGGGCATCCTTGTATTGGGTGTAAATATTTAAGGGAGTAAAAAAAAGTCAAACTAATGAAATGAAATCAAATAGAGATGCATTTGAAGTAGTTTATATAGTTGTGAAGAAGGTAAAATGAACATAAAATAAAAACAATGAAGGAAAAAGAAGATAATTTCCCATATTATTGAGGTAATACAATCCCCCATCCACCCCTAGGATAAATATTTACCCCACAAAATTGAGAACTCCCGTCATTTTTCCTTACTTTGCAACAATTCTTCCACCTCTACAACAATCAAATTTAACTAATTTCTCAATTATCAACTTCATTTTCTTACTTTAATTCTTTTACTCCCTTAAATATTTACACCCAATACAAGGATGCCCTTAAGGGTGATAAATAAATAGTGTGATATTTTTAATGATGCAAGTAAGAAATGAGGAAGTACTAGCTTTTTTTTGTCTCATTCAATTAGCCTCTTTTCCTATTTTTGTTTGTTTTAATTATTGGGATAATTTGTAACAAATAAATTAACCTTTGCTTGATCCGCTGAAATTATTGTTTATTTTTTGATAAATTCACCTATTTAGTATAATTGCTGAAAATAAATTCAACTGTTATTTATTCTTAATTCTTGAATTACAAAAAATCTTTAAAGATTATACCAAATATTATATGATTTTACTTAAAAATTAATAATAAATGAGTTTATTTTCAACTAATCAAATAAATGTTGATTTATTATTAACAATTTACCCTTAATAACACTTTATTTTTTTATCTTAATATTTTCACATTTATTTTTAAATATCTCACTGTTCTAACCTAGACTTCCTCTGTTTCGTTTTAGTTACACCATAGAATTTGGCACATTTTTAAAGGGCTGTCAAATCAGTATTTTAAAAGTAGGGATAATGTATGATTGATGGTGATATGTGGGATAGATTTAAAAAAATAGAAGTATTATAAGTAGATAGTGGTTGTGACTTATGGATTTATTAAATAATTAATGGGATGATGTATGATTGATGGTGATATGTGGGGTAGGAATAAAGTGAGATAAAATAAGTACTCCTTCTGTCCCATTGAAATTGCATCATTTTCCATTTTGGTCCGTCCCACTTGATTTGCAACATTTCTATTTTTGGATAATGGCCCACTGTTTTCTTTTAATCTCATCCATACATTTTAACTCTCTTTTAATTTCATCCACACAATTCATTCTCTCTCTTCATTTATTACCACTTTCTTAACATTTACCCATTTTCTCTTTGATGCAAATCAAAGAGGACGGAGGGAGTAGATTATTTTTACCAAAAATAATAATGTTGTAAGTAATATAAAACTTTAAAAAATGTTAAGTGTTGCAAGTAAAATGGAACGAATGAATTATTATAATATCAATTTTGTAATTTATGGTCAAAAAGTCAACTAAGCTAAAATACTTAAACACAGGAGTACATAGGGTGATAGAGAGGAGGATCAGACAAGAAGCTGTGATAAGAGAGAACCAATTTGGCTTTATGCCAGGTAGGTCTACAATGGAGGCAATTCACGTTCTGAGGAGGCTGATGGAAAAATATAGAGAGAGGAAGAAGGACCTGCATATGGTATTCATAGACTTGGAGAAGGCGTACGACAGCATACCACGACAAGTCATTTGGGATAGCCTCAAGGCTAAAAGTATTTCTTCAATCTACATTGAGATTATAAGAGATATGTATGACAACGTCTTGACTAACATTCAGACACCAGTGGGGTTAACAGAGGCCTTTCCGGTAAAAGTTGGATTACACCAGGGATCAGCTCTAAGCCCGTTTTTGTTTGCGATCGTTATGGATGAGATCTCTAAATCCATTTGGGAGACGGTTCCTTGGAGCATGCTTTTTGCGGACGATATCGTGCTGGTGGCAGAGACTAAAGAAGAGGTCAGTAGTAAACTGGATGAGTGGAGGGCAGCTTTAGAAGGTAAAGGTTTGCGCATCAGTCGTACGAAGACTGAGTACCTACACTGTGACTTTAGTGGGACACAACCGATTGGTGAGCCAGAAGTTTGTATCGGGGAAGAAGTTATTAAGAGTACGAACAAGTACAAGTATTTGGGATCGATCATCCAAAAGGATGGGGAGATCAACGGAGATGTAGATCATCGTATCCAGTCGGGTTGGCTCAAATGGCGAGCAGCTACCGCGGTGATATGTGATAGGAAGATCCCAAATAAGTTAAAGGGGAAATTTTACCGGGTAGCGATCAGACCGGCCTTACTATATGGGACAGAATGTTGGCCTGTGAAGAAGAGTTTTGAACGCAAAATGGAAGTCACAGAGATGCGTATGTTGAGGTGGATGTGCGGGCACACTTTGATGGATCGTATTAGGAACCAAGAGTTTAGAGATAAACTAGGGGTTGCTCCTATTTCGGGAAAAATGCGCGAAAGGAGATTGAGGTGGTTTGGTCATGTGAAGAGAAAGACTTTCGATGCCCCTGTCAGGAGAGTCGAAAGCTTTATGGTAGAGGGTAAGAGGAGACGAGGAAGACCCAAGAAAACTTGGGATGAGCAATTAAAGGAAGACCTTCGTGAGTTAAACCTCTCTGAGGACCTGACTAGGGATAGGAGTAGTTGGAGGCGTCTTATCCAGGTTTTAGACTTTGGCTTTTCTTCTTAGAGTCGTTAGCGGCGTCATGCTTTCTAGTTGCCCCAGTTTTACTTTGTGTTTTTTGTTTTAGTTTGTTTTCAGTTTTTCTTTTGTTTTATATTCTTTTTGGACTTTTTATGTGTTTGTAACTCTACGAGGCAGGTACGAATCTTTATCTTTATCGTCTTGGAGCCGGGGGACTCCTTTTGGCCGTGCTCTCCTTCACGGGTATGAGTTGCCGCCGTCCTTCCCTCCCCAGACCCTGCTCATAGTTCTCTATGAGCGGGATATACTGGGTAGGATGATGATGATGATGAGGAGTACATAGGGCAACATTTTTGACGTTGAATAAAACAGCCGGGTACTCTGTCATCAACAGTGCAGTCACGTTGAATGTTTACATCGGTTCATGACTTCATGGGTCTATGTTATTGTAAAGTGTAGAATTTGATTGGGTTTGTTTGTTTGTCCTCAAGAATACTTAGGAGTGTTATTTATTGGTAGTGTTATTTTTAGAAAAATTGTACTGAATAATTTGATCTTTTGATAATCTGCTTTGAATAATTTTTGCTACTTAGGTTGATAGTGTTGAAACATTTATAGAGAAGTTTTGGCATGAGGTAAATTTAAAAGTATTTGGGTGGGTAATGCCAAATCTTTCCAATTGATAATCCGATTTGGGTGGCGAATTGTTCGGAATAATCTAATTGTTTTTTGATAATTTGCTCTGAATAATCCGATTTAATATGATCAATCATCATACACTATATTAATTTTAATGTATAGTGATGAAAAAGTCAAGTGAATATGAGAGCGACAAGTGTAATTTTTTTAATGGTCATTATTTTTAGCAGAAGTATTTAATACAGCAGGATTATTTATGACAAAGGATTTTTAATGTTTAGAATAGTAATTATATGATCAGGAATGAGTAAACTTGACCAGAGATTTTTAATGTTTAGTATATTAATTATTATATGACAATATGACAATAATAACAATGAGAACAGAGATTTTGATCAGTAATTTTTTTATTTATGGCAATGATAGTATAGTGATTAATTTATTTATGATCAGAGATTTTGACAACTGAGACAAAAAATCCACAAATTTAAAATGGCAGGATTTTGAAATATGTCATCGTACTGAGAATGTAGTATATAAAAAGGTGTTTCAAAACTTAAAAACTCTTTATTAACAACCTATTTTGTGTTTTTTTATATTTAATTCTTTTTTTAATTACAATGTATGTATATAAATAATTTATCACGCACCTTCATTTAATATTTTCGTTTGTATAAAATTTCACTAAAATGTCGACGTATAAAAAAATTCGTGCATTGCACGGGTTTCCATCCTAGTAAAACGTATAATTCACCTTAAAGTTACACTTATAAATTTAATTTACGCAAATTCTCAAATGAGACGGTCTCACGATGAGACCATTTTAATAAAAAGACCATTTTTCAGTAGACTAATAAATTTATTTTTAATGATGACTTTTTAGTCTTAAAGTTACACTTATAATTAGCCTTAAAGTGATCACTCAAAGTGATCACTTAGACAAATAAGCTTACTTGTATATACTTGTTTCATGGTGAGATGGTTTCATATAAGACGGACTGATTTAATTAATACTATAAAATCAAAACTATTTATCTTTCATAATTCACATTCATCCTTTTAAGTGTGGAACTTTTTTTTTAAACTTACATTCGAAAGCATATGGAAATATAAAATCCTCCCAAACTAATTTGGAAAATAAGCTTCTTACAAAATCGTTGTTTGGAACAGCGATTTTCGTTCTAACCTATTGGGCTGGAGATTGGATTTTGATCATTTAAGAAAGTTGCTAATTGGAAGAGCGATTTTGGTATTCAAATAAATCGCTGCTAGGAGCGATTTAACTCAACTGCTCCATGAAATCGCTGCTCCTAGGAGCGATTTACCTGAATAATTATAAAAACGTTGTTCCAAACTATGACTTTCTTAAATGGTCAAAACCCAATCTTTAGCCCAATAGGGTAAGAAATCGCTGTTCCAAACAGCGATTTTGTAATAAGTTTATTTTCCAAATTAGTTTGGGGAGGGTCTTATATTTCCATATACTTTCGAAAATAAGTTTAACAAAAAAAAAGTTTTTTAGTGTGTCTTTATATTTTTGTTATCTTAATTTTAATAGTAATTTTTTTTTGGAGACTAAAAGGATAAATATATGAAGTCACAAACACTTAATTTCTTTTTCAAAAGGGTTATTATAGTGAAGCTTCAAGTCCTTCAACTCTATTTGTCAGATATAATTTTTGCTATGATTCAATTTCAAGTTAATTCAATCTGTATAATTTAATTTTCATAGTTTAACTAGTTTTTATATAATAAATAGCTAGCTAGTATATCGACAATTCATCTAACTATAAATCGTGGCTTCGCTCCTGTCTTCATTCTTCAAGCAAACTTATACTCGTGCATGTTCATGAATGGATCTCCTTGTGTACTGCATTCAAGTTTTATTTGTGTAACAGCATTTAATTTTACATTTGCTTAAAAATAAATCTTCAAGATTTGCTTGTAATAACTGGTGTATATTGTTGTAGTACTCAAACAGTAGCAAATTAATAGATTTGCTTATAAATTATTAGAATTGCTTATATAATTATTTTTAAAATTTGCTTCTAATAACTTACATAAAGTTCAAATTTGACAAGTTAATAGACTCTTTTTAGATCTATTAAGAACCCTAGACTCATTAGATCCAAAGAGTTTGGGTATAAATAGATGGGACTTTTCCAAGGTTAACACATTCACCAATAGAAATGCTCACTAACTACTTACGGTGTGGAGCAAATACTACTCTTATACAAGTGAATAGAAGATAAAAGAAAAAGATGAAATTCAAAAGTGTAGAAGTGTATATATTTCCACCCTCATAAACTAAAGTGAAAGAGCTTAAAACACTTTAATGTGATTAAAAGCACTCCATAAATGAGAATAATTACCAACGAATTATGGATTAAGTACAATTAAAGCTTCAACAATAACTACAAAGAGATCCTAATCTATAAAGATCCATTTATCCAAGATTATAGTCATGAGATTGCACAAGTCATTTTTAATGTTGTGTTATCAAGTTGATGTTTTAACTTGATAATTATTTGTATGTATTGTTATGGGAGAAAATAGTAAGGATAATTTTAACTCTAAAAATATGATTGTGGATTGATATATGGTAATTCTTTTTCTTTACTTGTGATTTTCATATGCTATTTTTTTTATTATATTTAAGAGCTTTTTTAAATTAAGTTGGAGAGAGTTATGTTTTTCAAGTTCTGTATATCTCATTTTTTGTGTCATTTTATCATATAAAAAAAATTAGAAAGAAAAAAGATATTTTTTTTTTGAGGGAGAAAAAAAAAAAAAGATATTTATAATTTGGTTAAAACCTTTTCTTTTGAAACGAATATTAAGGTTGAAACTTGAAAAGGCAATTTAATAAAAATAAGGGCTTGTAAAGTTGGCCACTTAAGCAAAATTAATGGCTTAAGAATAAATATAATAATGAGTTGTAAAATGATTAAGGATTCAAGATAAAATTCTAAATCTACTGGAGAAAACAATAAAAGACAGAGAAATTTTCATAAGATATTAGTGACACAAAGATGCATGACAAATAAGAAACATTTGGTAGGTTTTTATCTTGTTAATATTTGGATATTATATTGGAAGTTGAATTTTGAATCACTACAATAAATTTAGTGACACTAAAAAGGTGTCACTAATTCATATTTTTGGGATAATTATTATGAGTTTTTATTTTGAATTTCACTAGAAAGTGATTTAGCGACATTTAATTTGGTCTTTAGTGGCATATGCAATTGTCACTATAGTCTATATTGACATTTGTAAGAAATGTCACTAGATTCTATGTCGCTAACAGTTTTAATGTGACTTTTTAATATGCTGCTAAAGGAATTAATAATTATTACTTAATCCTCTATATACACTATAAGAAATTTAAAATAACGACATTTAAATTAAATATCGCTAAATATATCCCACTAAAAATAAATTATATAATTGTAGTGAATGTATTATGCATATAATATCGATCTCGATCTTATACTACCTCCTATTCAGCTTAAGTGTCCCATTTGTTTTTCGACACTATTCACTTATTACTCTTAATTTGTATTTTACTCTTAATCTATATGTTAAAATATAGTCATGTGGGATCTTGTTTGATTCGTCTCAATACAAGGATTATTATTATCAAATTTTTATAATTTTTAATTAAGAATAATTTGAGATATTAAGAGTTAAAATGTTGTCTTGGCAAGTGTGAAAAACTAAATGGGACACTTGAGCTGAATAGGAGGGAGTAATATTTTTAGACCAGTACTATAATTTAACATTTTAAGTGTAAGTGTATGATTTTGAGAAAATGCAGTTATTCCCTATTTTTAGATATAAAAGTGAAAACATTGAAGTGAAATCCTTCTGTTGTTAGCCATTCCTTTATATGTTAATAATTGTCCTACATTGGATGGTTTGATTGAGTTATCTTGTAAGTTGTGTTGCAAATTCTTAACCGACATTTCGAATTGAAATTCAGCTAACTAGAAATGTGAACTATTTATGCAAAACTAATTTTCAAAGAGAAAATAATAGCTACATGTAAAACCAAAACAAACTAAAGATAAAAGAGAAAAGAGAAAAGTCCCCATTTCCTTTGGCATTTGCCCATGCATTATTTTTGAAGTTGATAATACACTTTACTCCCTCTGTTCCATAAAAATTGCAATATTTTTCATTTTGGTCTATCTCATTTAATTTGTATTATTTCTATTTTTAGACTATGGTTCACCACTTTCTTTTAATCTAATCTATACATTTTAACTTCTTTTTAATTTCCTCCACGCAATTTATTCTTTATCTTTATTTATTACCATTATCCACCTTTTTCTTAAAAAACAATAATTTTCTGCAAATTATAGAAAACAGAGGGAGTATATTATAATTTGGAAAAAGCGGCATGGTCCAAGGGCTTTTTTAGGGTGTGTAGGGTCTCATGGAAAAAACATATTGTTGTAGCTGGAAATGGAACCCTGCTGTTCCCCAACTAACCTATTCCAACATTCTCAGCTTCCTCTGATCCATTTCATGATGCCACTAATTAGCACACCACTTGACGTACTCCCCATTATTATTCCAGAATCATTTATTCATTCGGTGTTCACAATTAGTTTTTATTTAATAAAAAATTATAAGAAATTACTTAATCTATATTTATTTTTTTAAAAAACTACCTTATATAAATTTTTTTAAAAAAACTATCTTATATGAGGAGTACAATTCTTTGCAAAACACTACATTTTACCGATTTTCGTCAGTTGACTGTTAACACTAACATTAACCTGCACAAAAAACAACCTTATATAATACAATTCTTTGCAAAACACTACCTAATATAATACAATTCTGTGCATGTCAACGTTAATGCTAACAGTTAATTGTCAAAAATCAGTAAAAGGCAGTATTTTGCAAAGAATTATTTTATATAAGGTAGTTTTTTGCAAAACAATTTATATACGGTAGTTTTTTAAAAAAAGGTGTATTGATTAGGTACTTTGATTTTTAATTATCAATTAAGAAATTGTAATTGTAAGAATTGTATAATTTTCTGGAAAATTGAATAATTTAAGTGTAGTGGACGAAGATAAATAGGGAAATATTGAAGAAAAAGAGTGAAAAAATGAGGTAGGTTTGGAGAAAAATGGATGAATGGATGGAGTAGAAGAGTACATTTTAATGGTGAGTTGAAGAAGACAAGGGTTTAGTTAAATATAGAAGAAAGAAGGGGCTTTTAATAGGGTTGTTATTAAAAGAGGGGTTTTAATGGTGGTTGTGGTGGTGGTGGTGGTGTTGATGAAGTTGGAGAATGGAGGTGATTGGAGTGGGTTAGAGAGAGGTTGAAGAAGAAGGATTTAATTAGGGATAACTAGGTAATTAGGTTTGATTAATGAAATTAAGTGAAAGTCAAAGGTCATAGAGCATGGTCAAAGGTCATAGAGCATGGTCAACGGTCAATTAGCAGGTCATTCGGTGAAGTGGCTGTATCGATGTCGTGTTTCCTAAGTTGAAGGCTGTTGTTGGTAAAAAACGAAGTTTGAGGCTGTTTATTTGAAATTGAGCAAACTTTAAGGCTGTTGTTGGTAAATGAGACAATAGAAAATAAAAAAACAGGGATTTTTACTTATAAGTTTTCAATTTTCAAAATTATCATGTTTTCAATATATTTAAATAAGTTCTTATTCATTATAGGATATGATCACTTGGAAAATCAAAACACCAAAACACAAATTAAAAGTTAATTAAGTTAGTGAGGGGTGTTTGGTATGAGAACATAAACTGCAATGGAAAGGGAAATAATAAAAAGGAGTAAGGGTAAGGGTATAGGTTGTAGTTATATGTTACTCCCTACGTTCTTTTAAGTTTGTCCACATTACTATAACGGGCAGTTTCAAAAGTTTGTCCTATTTAAAATACTTTCCTAATTTGGAAAGTTTTTATCTCTAAAATACCCTCACTATGTCGCTCATTCACTCTCTTATACCCGTTGATTCACTCTCTCACTCCCTTAGTTTTCTTGTTTAAACCGCCCCCTCATTATTATCCCTCTTATTTCGTGTCTCTCTAATCTCTCTCTCTTTCTCTCTCTCTCTCTCTCTCTCTCTCTCTCTCTCTCTCCTTTTACACCATTTTCTTGGCTTCTTCAGATCAACGCCCCCCTGTTGTTTGCTTAATTATGATCTAATTTTTTTGAACTAAAATATAGATCTGCTTTTTCTCTACAATTTGAGGTAAGTTTCGTGATTTTTGGCAATGTTCTTCAAAAACAACCCCCTGTTCTTCATTCGCCATTGACGTTTATTCAGCCCTTTGTTTTGGTTCATCTACTTGTTTGTTTTTTCGGGTATAACTATAGAGAACAAAACATCTAAAAGTTCTTCAACAATTCCTAGTTGAACTTTGTGATTATGGTGAACTGTGTTCTTGTTCCTTGCATGGTCGGCCACACTCATACTCAAACGAGATTTTTGATGATTGATTAAAGTCGTAGAGGCTAAACATCTTTTATGATGAATCATGGGGCTTTTTTGTTACTGATAACACTAATAAAATGACCCATTCAAACACATGTAAATTAACCCTTGATTTCAATTCTGTTTTTGCAAAATGTTGCTCCTAAGATCGTTAAACACTAGTGGAAAAAAGCTTATTGACTGCGATTTTTTGGCCGTTATTGGCTGTGGTTTCACCTCGCAGCCCTTGTAGTAGCAGCAAATGAAATTTTATTATTGGCTGCGGACATTTACAACCGCAGCCAATAGTCGTTTTTCAAAATAACAAAAAAAAACATTTGCTGCGGACATTACAACCGCAGCCTTTAATCATTTTTCAAAATAAAAAAAAACTTCCAGATCTGAAAAGCACAAGAACAAAAAACAACCTAGAAGAACTCAAAGGAACAAACGAACATCAAAACGAAATTCAATGCAAACGAACATCAAATAAAAGATCTAAAAACAGATCTAAAACGAATACAATTTCATAAATAATAGATCTAAAAACAGATCTAAAGCGAATACAATTTCATAAATAACAGATCTAAAAACAGATCTAAAACGAAATTAAAAAAATTACAATCGAACATCAAATAAATGCAAAAAAAATACAGATCTAAAAATTACAAACATTAAATTTAGAATGAAACGAAGAACAAACGAAGAGGCGTTACATGACCTTAAAAACGAACAAACGAACATCAAAACGAAGATCTAATCTAAAACAATACATGAACAAACGAAGAACATCTGCTTTTGGCCCATCTCTTGCATACCCAAAACGAAGGTCTTCGAGCCTATTAGAATGAAAGGAAGAACAGGTCTTCGAGCAATGTGGAAGAAATTAGAAAAAGAGGCGTTTTTTTGAAGGATGAAATTAGGAGAAGAACATCTAAAAATTATAGGAAGGAATGAAAAATGAAGTGAGAAAACTATTAGAATGAAACGACGCCCACATATAAGGAAGAAGATAGGGTTTTTTTTAAGAATGAAGAAGGTAGGGTTTTTTTAAGCTACTCTTGAATGAATAAGGTTTTTGGGCTGTTTTGTAAGAGGAGAGAGAAAGCTATAAACGGTGCCCACATAGAATGAAGAAGATAGGGTTTTTTTTTGTAATGAGGAGAGAGAAAGCTATTTATAATAACCGGCGCCGATTTAGGTTTGGCTGTTTTGGGCTGGGCTTCAAAAATAGAATAGGCTGCGGACATATTGATAAACCGCAGCCCATGACTTATTTTTAGTTTTGGCTGCGGACTAGAGATAAACCGCAGCCTATTCTAATTTTTTTTATAATTTTGCATATTGGTTGCGTATACACTATAACCGCAGCCAATAAGCTTTTTTCCACTGGTGAAAGAAACATTTTTAATGATGATTTTCATAACATAAACAGAGGGGTTTAGTTCAAAATAAAAAAGTTTCATCCTTGTGTCTCCTCAATTGCTTGCTCATATGCTTCTTACATTGCATTGGATGATTGTGCTACATCTTCATTCTCTTGTAGTGTTTGTGATGCTTGATGATTCATGTTTGGATTCATAAAATCAACAGCTTCCCTAACTAGTTGTGTTGGAATTCGAACTTGAATTCTAAGCCGCGCATTGTCCTCTTCAACTTTTTTACCAAAATGAGGTTGCACGTAGTCATTACTTCCCTTCAACTTCAAATCTTGTTTAAGTGATGTTGCAATGAAATCCAGACATTTGTTAATGTCTTTGGATGAAGTTCAACATATGCATCTTAAACGACACTAATCAACTCTGTCATATTCTTTGACATATTTAAACTCAAACCCACTAATTTCGGGTCGATATTCAGATCAGGTTAGCAGGTCGGGTCAACTTTTGCCAGCCCTAAAAGAAACACCAAGAATAGAGGAATGGGTAGGCATTTGAGGCTTAGGGTAATGAGAAAGAAGAGTTTGTTTTTGTTTTGATAGAAAGAAAATAACATCATACATTCTAAAACAATAAAAGAATACGTCACATGTCACTTTTACATATCATGCCTAAATTTTTTAGTAATTAATAATGGAAAGTATGCTTTTTAATTAAACTTTATTTCTTAATAATAATAACAGTAAGAAAAAGGTTAATTCAAGAAACTTTGATTTATCAAATACACTTTTTTTTCAAAAAAATTGGTAGTATTGATTTTCGTAAATCTTAGTGACTAAAACTATTACTTATACCTTATTTACGACATAGAAACAATAGGAATTAAAATAGTTTTTAACTAAAAATAACCTTATATTTAAAAACTCTCAAATTATGTATTAATATTCAAAATAATGTTAAAATATTTGTCAACTTAATTTTTCAGCTAACTTCAATAATTACAAAATAGTAACTAAAATCTTATCTAAAATAATATTACAATGATAATGTTAAAGAGAATTATATTTACAGCATGTCATCAATAAAGTATTTGTGTATGGTCATCATATATTCATTTCATAGAAGGAAATTTGATATAATGTTTGCCCAATAACTTATCCTTTGTTTAGCAAACGTTAAACTAATATGTTAAAGGGAATTATATTTTGAAAAATTTTCATTAGTAAAAGTTACTCCCTCTGTTCCTTTTTTACGTTCCTATTTGGGTTTTTTTTACCAAGATTTAGAAAAATGGAATCTTTGGCGGTAGTGGGTATTAAGTTAAGTATATAGTAGTGGAAAGTAATGATTGTATTGGAAGTATGAGAGAAAAAAATAATTAAATAATAGTGTAATGTAATGAGAATCTTTTCCTTATATATTGTTTTTTTACAAAAATTTCCAAGTTTACGTGGGTCAGAAAAATATTTCCCACACTACTGTCCACGTGGCATTGATGTTTTTTTTTCTAAACTGCTCCACAAAACCGCCACCTGTAATAGCGATTTGATGCAAAGTATAAATCGCTATTTGAAACAGCGTTTTATAAGAGTTTAAATTTTTTTGGGAAATTATCATTGGTGCCCCTGAGGTATGACTTATTCTCAATGGTGTATAAACTTATTTTTTTTTTCCAATGACACCCCTAACGTTCATAGGTAATAACATCCGTGACACTTTTCAACTTTTTGTCGTTAAGTACCCGTTAATTTTGAAATGTAACCTAACCATAGTTACTTTCTTCATGTTTATATACCCTGGTTAATGCATTTGAGCAGCTGGTCACCATTTGCGATTTTCCTTCTTCTCTCTTTCCTTTAAACTTCCTTCTCCTTCCATGGCTACTTCATCCAAGAATTCATCATTTTGCGGCAAGGTGTACTCTGGTACCTCAAAAAGACATCAGGAAATCCCTAGAGTTGAAGCTGGTGATAGCTGGGTAAGGTTTAAGAAATGCGACTGTGATCCCTCCAAGTTTTATGATGTTAGGGTTTCGGGTTCTGTTACAAATCTTGGAAGAATCTACTACAAATGTATTTCGTGCCAAGCATTCGTATGGGGATATTCTTATGATTTGAAGGAAAATCTTCATGAACCTACAATTACAGATGCAGAAGAGACAGCTTCTAATGTTTTGATTAGAGAAGAATTCAATGATCTCAAAGCTAGTGTTTTAGGGTTAACTAATAAAGTTGATGGCTTACTTAGGGTTGTTGACTTCATGAAATATATTGTAACGTTTTTCTTGTTATTGTTGGTTGTTGCTATTATTAAGCCCTAAATTATGTATTGTAAATTTAGGGCTTTGAATGTATTAAGTATTGTTAAGTTATTTTGAAGGTAATGAAATGGTTTTTCTATCTAAACACTGTTGTTAAACATCAATACTGACATGTGCTGATATATAATACATTGCTTTGAATGATTTAGTTCAAATGCCATACAAAAGTTAGTTAATTTGTTCTTCAACCATATATATTAGGAAAATTTGATTTTAAACATACGAATTTTGCCTCATTTGCTTTTAAACGTTCGACCTTTCGATTAATATTTAGAGGCATGAACTTTGGGGGTCATCCGCCAAAAAAGATACGGATGACCTATAACCGGTTGAAAAGGTCACTTCTTCATCTTCACCATTTCATCTTCACCATTTCTAGTTGATTGAAATTTCTGCATAATGAGATGATGGTCTAATACAATATAATATTTGTTCAATTTCCTTTTTCTCTCTCTCAGGTCTCTCTTATTTCTTCTAGTATCATCAATCTCAATCTCAATCTCCATTAACTCTCAATTGTGATGCAAATGTCTCCATTTCCTTCGAAAATGGCGTCGATGGTGATGGTGAAAGGGATGAGGAAGAAGACGATGATGTATCAAAAGAAGAAGAAGAAGAAGAAGAAGAAGAAGAAGAAGAAGAGCCGAAATTAAAGTACCAAAGAATCTCTTTTCTCCTTCTCGATTTTCTACAAATTCCACCAATTACAAAAATCTTTGTAGTTGATTGAAATTCTTCATTTGAGTAGAAATTTGTGGGTTGATTTTGGTACTAATTTTCTGGATTTTTTTTGGATTGATTTGTGGGTTGAATTTCTGGGTTTTTCATTTGGATTGATTTGTGGGTTTTTTTTTTGGTACTAATTTTCTGGGTTCTTCATTTGGGTTGATTTGTGGGTAGAAATTTGTGGGTTGATTTTTGGTTGATTTTGGTACTCATTTGGATAGAAATTCTTCAAGCTCCCATCAATGGCTTCTCATCTTCATCTTCATTTGGGTAGAAATTCTTCATCCGCTGATTAGATTATTTGCAACATTTCTGGGTTTTTTTTGGTTGATTTTAGTACTAATTTTCCAAAAATTAGTAGAAACACAGATGAAGGTGTTTGGGTTGATGAAATGGTGAAGAAGATGAAGATAAAGATGAAGATGAAGATGAGAAGCCATTGATGGGAGCTTGAAGAAGGTGATGAAGATGGTAACCTAGAACAACAGGTGACCAAAACCGGCTATATCTTTTTTGGCGGATGACCCCCAAAGTTTATGCCTCTAAATATTAATCGAAAGTTCGAACGTTTAAAAGTAAATGAGGCAAAGTTCATATGTTTAAAATCAAATTTTCGTATATATTACATACAAAAAAGGATAACCATACTAAGTTCCAAAAGTTAGTAGTTAAAAGTACATGACATAAACTAAACTAATATCAGTGAGTTTTGCCCTTTCCCTTCTTTGTTGGCTTTGACTTTGTCACTGATTTCTTGCCTTGGACTTTGGAAGTTGAGGCTTCATCAGCGCTTCTTCTTAACCTTTGCTTCAATGTTGCTTCTCCTTTACAAGTTGACTTGTTGTGCCCAAACTCCCCACATTTTCCACACTTCACAGTCTTGCTTCTTTTTCCCTTCCTCTCCTCATCATCAGCTCTTCTCCTGTTCCTGCATGGTCTTCCAACTAATCTCTTAATGACAGGGGGTAAAATGGTAGGATTATCTGTTGCTGGCCATTTATCTTGATTAGGGATGGGCTTTATGCTTTCACCATAGGCCAGCTTGTACTTCTCAACTGAGTACCATTCGTGCACAAAAGATTGTGGATCAAGACCCTCATGAAGAATTGCACGCATCGCATGCTTACATGGTATGCCAGTGAGTTGCCACACATTGCAAAGGCATTTGTAATTGTTCAAACTCACTGCAAGAGCTGATTTACCCTCCATCACTTCATACTCCCCTACACTAGACATGAAGGCCCTGCATGGCCTACTGTCATTACAGAAAGTTTGCACTCTTTTCACAATATTTGGACACAACTTGTCCCAATCAGCACATTTTTGCTTTCTTGTAGCCAACCTAACCATAGTCACCCTCCTTATTCCCTCTAACAAAGTAAGAATAGGCTTACACCTATCACTTCCTAGAGTTGCATTGAAGCTTTCCACAAAGTTTGTTTTATTAACATCACACTTAAGAGCTACATCAAATTTGTGTTTTGTCCACCTCTCTTGTGGAACCAAATCAGCAAGCCATTTCCTTGCATCAGCATCCTCTTTGTCAAGCTCCTTCATGGCTTTGGCAAAAGTGAAACTTGCAAAAGCCCCACATGCCAGCCAGAACAGTTTGCCACATTTTAGGACCTGGGAATTTTTTCTTCCAATTGAGACTAAGGTGCTTGCAACAATATCTCCTTTGCACCTTAGGCCATAAATCACTAATAGCTTTGTCAATTTCCTGCATGTGCAAACAGTAAGTATTAGTTTTGCAAAAGATTTTAAGTCACAAAAACTGCAAAACAATAAGTATTAGGAAGTAAGTATTAGTTTTGCACCTTCTGCCTATCAGATATTATGCACGAATTGTCACCTCTCTGACTTGGTTGAAGAACATGCTTAAGGTGCCAAATGAAAAACTTCCAGCTCTCTTCATCCTCGCTTGAAACCACAGCCCATGCAACTGGAAACAGTTCATTGTTTCCATCTAGGGCAATTGTAGATAACAAAACCCCTCCATAATTACCCTTTAGGTGAGCCCCATCAACTCCAATAACACTCCTACAACCAGCAAACAATCCATCCAAGGAAGCCTTGAAAGATATGAAAACGCTCTTAAAAACTAGTGGTCTATCTGGATGTGTATTAGGAAACCAAGCACAAATTACATGTGACCCTTCATTTGTGGATTTAATTACATCAAAATAAGAAGGCAAAGAACTGTATGATGTGTCATGCCCACCATTTATGATACTCAAAGCCATGTTCCTTACCCTATACAGCCCTGCTTGAGCCATCTCCACCCCATACCTTGACCAAAACAGCTCATTCAATGCTTTTCCTGGAATATCATTATTAGCCCTAATGTCCTCAAGTAAGACATTGCATGCCCATTTAACACTCACCATACTGTTTCTAGTTTCTATACTGTGTTCAGCATTGTGGATTTTTTTGATAGCCCATGTAACCCCATCAGGCAACCTAGAAGCATGCAATCTCCATTCACAGTTTGCATCACTACACCTGGCTGTGTACCTTGTGTGGTCAGTCTTATCAACAACAATTGAAAACCCTGATTGTATGCAATAATTCCTAATAACATCCCTGAGATGTTGCTTATCTGTAAACAATTGCCATTCTCTTATCTCAATGTTCCCAAATGTCCTGTCCTCATACAGCTGTCCATTCTTATACAACCTATTCAAATAACTATCAACACTATCACATTGATCATCCCAAACTGGACCCTTAAATAAATCAAAGTTATCACCAACTAAATCAACATCATCATTCACAACATCTCCTTCACTGTCAACTAATGATACAGTGTCACTATCACTAGGGATGGCAATGGGTATTGGACCCGACCCGGATCCGTGGATCCGTATCCATTTTCACGGCTCTGGGGCTTAAAAAAATAGACTCGTCGGGTCCGGGTCGGGTTCGGGTCCAATTATAAACTCACGGATCCAGATTTGGATCTGAGTAAAATACCCGGACCCGCGGATCTTTAAGACCCGTTTGTTTTAAATATACATTAATATATTAATATATAATTTATAAAATTGTCTTGCTGTCCCATTATTACAATAAAGTTGTGATGAATGAGACAACGTGTCTCCCACTTCCCAAGTCGCACGGCTGTCCCACTTCCCAAATACCCAATTCATTTCAAAATATTGAAAACTCCCTCCCAAAGGCCAAAGTCACTCACTTATATTCAGAAACCCTAATATAATATTAATATATAATTTGTAGTCGTATAATATTTTTTAAGTGATAGATTGTGAAATTATATATTTATTATCATTAGTCTATGAATAGCATCATGACAATCTCAAAACAATTCAAAAATACACAAAAAAGGGCAAAAATAAGTGAGATTTGTTTTAGACCCGGATCCGGTACTGGATCTGCAATACCCACGAACCCGGATCTGGGTCCTGTAAAAATAGACCCGCGGGTCCGGATCCGAATCTGGACCCTGTACTTGAAAACGGATCTGGATCCGAGTCCACCTAGACCAGGCCCAGATCTGACCCGTTGCCATCCCTAACTATCACTGTCACTGTCAACCTTAAATGGGATGAATGATGAATCATCACTTTCATCTTCAATAAAAATTGGCCCTGAAGTAGATGCAACACACTCCTTTTACTTACTTAGCTCAACAACCCTTGGAGACCTTCTTGTAACCACTTGTTTAATTCCCTTCCTTCTCATTGTAGTCTTAGGAATTCTTTTGGTTATAGTAGTCTTTGGAGTTTTGGTTGGGGTATTGGGGCTTTTTTTGTTTGGGGTTTTTTTGGAACTGTTTTTGTTTGGGGTTTTTTTGGATGCGTTTTTGTTTGGGGTTTTTTTGGGTGTGACTTTCTTTGGGGTTGTTTGGTTTGGTGTATCCTTCTTTCCCTGCTCATCATCCTCCTTGTTTAGCTCATTAAGGAACTTCACATTTTCAAGAATGACATCATTTATGTCACCAGGAGAAGGTGGGGGCTCCACTGCAATTTCAACAGGTTCTACTACTGGTTTTTTCCTTGGTCCAAGGACAGGAAGTTTGGGCCTGAAGTAGCCCTTTGGTTTTTTCAACAACTTGGGCTTTATAATTTGTAATGGGGTTGGAATGGGCTCCACAGGTTCTACAACATCATCAACTGCCATATCCTCAACAACAGGTTCTACAACATCATCAACAACCATTTCCTCAATCACAGGTTCACTAACATCATCAATCACAGGCTCACTAACATCATCAACAACAGGTGCAGTAGGTTCACTAACATCAGCCTGTACAGGTTCCTCAACATGGTCTACATCATCAACTGGATCAACTACCATATCCTCAACTTCTTCAACAGCTTCCTCAACATGGTTAGCATCTTGTTCTAGTTCTACAGCTTCTACAGAAGTGGGGTCTACATCATCATCTACATTCAAAACAGGCTTCTCATGGGGTACACTAGGGGTTGGAATTATCATGACAACACCATCATCATCCCCATCATCAGACTCAACAAGTTTTTGTTTGGCCTCCAACTCTTTCTTCTGTGCATTTTGCTTTAGGGTTTCCCTAAGTCTCCTAGCATTATCTAACAACAACTAGGTTTAGAGTCTCCAACTTTGATGGTAATACTTTCAACTTCCCTATTTCTGCTAAAATCTCCAACAATGCTTTGTCATCAACAATCTGAACGTGTTTCTTTTTGTACAGATCACTGAAAGTCTGAAACTAGGATGTTCAAGCATCAAATGTCCCAAAGACTCAGCTTTATCCCAATAATCTATGATCATGTCGAACAAGTTCACTAAGTCTACATCCTCAACAAATACTTCTGTCTCAATACCCTTATAGACAAACTTTAACAGCACACAATCATCCATTTACAATCTATCAACAAAAAAACCAAAAAAAAAACATCAACAATCATAAATTGCACCAAAAAATCAAAATTCAAAAAAGCCCTAATTTTTAGGGTTCATTCTTACAGAGAATGACTCAGAACCACTGTAAACACCATAATTCAACAAAAAACCCTAATGCTACCAAAATTTAAGAAGAAAAAATGGAAAAAATTGTACCATTACAATCGACATTTAGGGCAAAAAACAACAAAGACCAAGTACTTGCATGTACAGAACAAAAAGTTAAGTAGATTCGAGAACTTACGTGCGTTAAATCGAGCAGCAAAGAGGAGAAAAAACCGTCAAAAATGGCGTGATCAAGGAGATGAAGATGAGGGAAGACAGAGAATGATCGAGGAGGTAAAATGACGAGCCAAATGCAGTTCATTAATCACACACAAACCATGGTTTGATTCTTTTTAAAACTTAACGTCTAGTTAACGATAAAAAGTACAAAAATGTCACGGAGGTTATTACCCCTAAACGTCAGGGGTGCCTTTGGAAAAAAAAAGTTTTTACACCATTGAGAATAAGCCATACCTCAGGGGCACCAATGATAATTTCCCAATTTTTTTTAAAAAAAGAGAACCGCCACTTCAAGTGGCGGTTTGGTCTGGGAATAATTTTATGCATATGAATTCATCAACCCTTGATTTCTACTACTATGGAAATGGAGGATGATTACTTAGTGGAATTCATCAATGGAGGACGATTTTGAATTTCCTACCAGCTCAGTAGTTGTTGAAGAAGATGTTATGGAAATGGAGAATGATGATGATGTGGTTGATGAAATTATGGTGTTGAAGGTTGGTAAAGAGAAGGAGATTGCTAAGATTGGAATGAAGAAGAAGCATGTTGTAATTGTTGATTTCCATCACCTTCCACTTGAGGAATTCAATGGATCGAGGACGATTTTTTATAAGTCAAGTTTTAATTGTTGAAGGTGAAGGTTGGGAGAAGCCTCCTATTTTGAAAGTCAGAAGGAAAGCAGAGTACACAAGGAAATGAAAGAGAGAAGAGGAAGGAAAGAAGCGTTTTAAGGATAACCGCCACTTGAGATGACGGTTTCCAAAGCATTATTTTTTTTAAAATTAAAACTTCATTAATGTAAAACGCTTTTCTAAATAACGGTTTGATTTAATTTGCAAATAAAACCGCTTTATGAAGTGGCGGTTTATTATAAAAAAGGTAAAAAAATATATTTTTAGTGCTATCCTACGTGGACAGTATGTAGGGAAATAGTTTCCTGAACGTAAAGTTGGAAATATTTATTATAAAAGCTATATTTAGGGAAAAGGTTCATGTAATGATTGTATTGGAAGTATGAGAGAAAAAATAATTAAATAATAGTGTTAAGTAAGTAAAGTGGGGTTTTAAGGGATAAAAGTGGGATGAAAACTTTCCAAAAATAGAAAGTATTCTAAAGTGGAAAAACTTATGGAACTACCCGTTTTAGTAAGGTGGAAAAACAAAAAGGAACGTAGGGAGTAATTTTTATCAGCATAATTATTTTAATCAGTGAAATAGATTCATTTTACAAATAATCTTTCAATTAGTAAAATATAGTTCTAATAAATTAAATTAGTTAGTTTCGAAAAATAAACAATGATATTTAATAATGTTTTTATATATAAATTAATGAAATAACAACATTCGTGCATTGCACGAGAATATATTCTAGTTAGTTTAGGAAATGAGCATAATTAGTAATTAGGATGCAATCTTTTCAATTTCCTCCCAAATGGAGTAATAAACCTTCCTAAAACCCTTCTATCGGACCCCTTCAATTCATTTTAAATTTTTGTTATTTTAATTAAATCATAAGTTTATTTAGGTTGGGCCAAATGTTGGATTGAAAATGGGTTGAATTGCATATGTTAGCCCATTTTCAAGAAAGAGGTGCAACCTTTAAAATAAAAAGAAAAATTCTTTCCTAATAAAATAGTATTAGTACGTAAAATATTTGAGTGAGAGAAGTTGATGGACAATCCATAACCGTACTCTCTTCGCAGAGGGGATTAGAGGAAATCCGTCAATTTTACCCCCAGATAAGTGAAACCCTGCATATAGAGGATATGGGTGTCAACGTTGTCTTGAGATAACCTGTTTGTAGAGAAGGCTAGGTATACATAGAATAGCATAACTTACATAAACAAATGAAGGTAAAAAGATAGAATAAAACCAGGATGGGAGAAAAAAGAAACAAAAAATGCAGAGGGAAAAAAGCAGCTAGAGACTATATCCTGAAGGCTAACTAGCGAGATTGATGGTAGTCTAAGATATGAATCTGGTGTCGCCAACTATTCCTATCCTTAGTCAGGTCCGCAGAAAGGGTCAACTCACTCAAATCGTTCTTTATTTGTTCGACCCACGTTTTTTTAGGTCTTCCTCAAAGTTAGTTTAGGAATTGAGCATATTTATTAATTAGGATGCAATCTTTTTAATTTCCTCCCAAATGGAGTTATACAACCCTTCTATGGCCGAACCCCTTCAACTCCTTTTAATTTTTGTTATTTCTTAAATCATATGTTTGTTTAGGTTGGACTAAGTGCTGGATTGAAAATGAGTTAATTGCATATGTTAGCCCATTTTCAAGACAGAGGTGCAACCTTTAAAATAAAAAGAAAAATTCTTCTCTAATAAAATAATATTAGTACGTAAAATATTTATACAAAAAATATCGGGGTGTTACAACATGATCATGTAGAGATTAAAGAACTCAAAAGGAAATTAATTTAAGAATTTGAAATGCAAGGTTTTGAAAGACTAAAGCACTCTCTTGGGATTGAAGTTCTCAATTCTAACTAGGCCATTTTCATTTCTCATAGAAAGTACGTCTTTGATCTTCTGGTTGATAGAGGGATGATAGACTGTAAACCTGCAAAGACATCGATCATAACTAACCATGGGCTTTAGATAATTAAAGTGGAAAAACTAGCTGATAAAGGGAAATATAAAAAATGATAGGAAATTAATTTACCTCTCTCATACTAGACCAGACATTGCTCATGCAATTGGAATAATGAGCAGATTTATGCATATGCCTCAAAAAGTAGATAATGGAAATAAATGAAAAGAATGAATAAATTATGTTATTGAAACTAAAAGAGAGTTAAAATATTATGGATGAAATTAAAAGAAAACAATGAGTTATAACCTAAAATGATGCAAATTAAATAGGACAGACCAAAATAGAAAATATTGCAAATTAAATGGAACGGATGGAGTATTCAAAACAATCATCTCTTACGTTTGTTATTATTTTATTTATTAAGACCCTATATAAGCTTCCCAAATCGCCGCACATCAATCACTCGCAGTTCCTAGTTCCTTCTCAAACCTTCATTTCTCTTCATCAATGGCTGCTGCAGAACCACCACCACCACCTACTCCAACCCCTGAACCAAACATGACTCTCCAGCAAACCCAACAAAATTCAAACCTTCTATACACCCGTATTCGTCTCGCAACTAAATCAGATGTCCCATTCATCCACAAACTCATCCATCAAATGGCAGTCTTTGAAAAACTCACCCATCTTTTCGAAGCAACAGAATCATCACTTTCATCCACCCTTTTCAATTCCCCACCCTTCCAATCCTTCACTGTCTTCCTTCTAGAAGTTTCCTCTACTCCTCTCTCTCTCCACCATCTTCCCACTATCTCCCTTTTTCAACCTATTCACAAAACGTTCCAGAACCTTCCTCAACCCATTGAAGATCCTGAAAGCTCAGTTTTTCGTACTGATGAGGGTGCTACAATTGCTGGGTTTGTGTTGTTTTTCCCGAATTACTCGACCTTTTTGGCGAAACCTGGGTTTTATGTTGAAGACGTTTTTGTGAGAGAATGTTATAGGAGGAAAGGCTTTGGGGGATTGTTGATGAAAGCGGTTGCTAATCAAGCTGTGAGATTAGGGTATGGAAGAGTTGAATGGTGTGTTCTTGACTGGAATATTAATGCTATTAATTTTTATGAGAAGATTGGTGCTGATGTTATGCAAGAATGGCGTATTTGTCGTCTTACTGGTGATGCTCTTCTTTCTTATGGTCAGCCTAATTACTAATCTCAAACAGTTGATTACTTTTATTTTGTAATTGCAAGTTTCAATTGGGATTTTCTTGGTGTTTAATCCTAACTTATTCAAGTTGGAATAGTTGTAGTTATGTGAGATTGAATGGTTTTTAGTTGTGATCTGAAGTTGTATTCATAAGGGTTGATCTCTTTTGCATTCAATCTCTTATGGGAAGCATACACTTGTTGCCAAATTACTTGATGTCAAAATAGCTGTTTGATATTTCTTATGATTGCTTTCATGGTTTGCTTTAGCATACACTGGCTGGATTTGATTATGGTCTTATACTCTTGTGTTCTTCGGAGTCTATACTTGGGTTGAGATTAAATGTTCAAAATAAAACTATTAGTTTATGAAATTAAGAGAATATAATTGTTATGAAGGATAAGAAATGATAAAGTGAATTAGAATTTAATTGTTGTAGAGAAGAAATGGAGAAGGATAAATGGAGGAACTAGTCTCAATTTGGGTAAATATTTACTATGGTGGGATGAAAGAGTTTAGTTACTTTTTCTAATATATCCTTTCAAATCATAGTGCAAAAACAAAGTCGGAGGCATTGTAAATGTTTTTAAGTATTGAATCGATAATGTCCGTGTCGTCAAGGTGTAAAGACCGCGTTTTAGGATGATTCAAGGATATCTTATAATTCCGCCTATGTTTGGTGGTATGACGATGGACAATCACATAAACTGTTGTTAACACAACCGTGACCTTTGTCGCATTGATGCACTATGTTTCAATTCATCTCTCCATACCTCATTTCATAGGCTTACTTGTTTTACCCTTAAATATTTATCCGCTATACAAGCATGCCTTCAGTATAATTGCGGTGATGTGATGATACACATAGCATTTCGTGGAGAGTGTTGTGTAGAGAATCTATGCATGCTCGAGGAGAAGTTGGTCTATAAATATGTTAGCTAGTACATTAAACTAGGTATATTTCTATTATGAATTTTTCGAAAGATTGGAAGTTTGAGTGTTGCAAAATCAAAGAACTACATTATATCGTGGTTTGTGTATGTAATTAGTTACATTACTTTTCTATGGTTTCTTTAATCGAGTGAAAACTTTGTGGAATGATTTTCCCTTGGCCAATAAACCATTTCTAGAATTTGTTTTGAAGAGCCATCAACTAGGCGAACTCTTACTCCTCCTTTGTCATCACATTGATGTCTGATGGAGGTGGAAGACATGTTCTGTTTTGCTCTGCTACTTGAAAAGTTGAGCGATTTATGGGCCTGGGGCAACAAAAAGTATACTGTATATGTAAGGGAGGTTTCTAACAAATACAAATAACCAACCTCGGGGGTTTTTTCAGATTGGATAGTATCAGGGATAACCGGATAAGTAGAATGAAAAATTGTTGAAATGCATTATTGGCTCGTTTATCTTTATGATTTAGCTGGTTAGTGATGTTGTGAACAAAAATTGCTTCAATAAGGGCTGATTTTAAGATGTGCAACTATGTTTAAGCAAGATTTAGCAAGTTTCTTGGGAATTATTAACAGCATTAACTCATGGTTATTTTATATCCAAATGTGAGACTTGATTGAGTTAAAGAAAAAATCGGATTCATGGTCTTAAATAAAGAATTCAGAGATCAATGTCGTGGTGTTCTTGTTCCTTTATGATTATGTTGAACCTGATACGTAATACATTCGAACAGTGTGATGTATATGAATGAGTGAATGTGAAATGTTTAGACTTGCAAGTTGTAATTCGAAAGAACTGCAGCTTTTCAGTTGTAGCGTCAATGTTAGATTTCTTTTTGTTTGTTTACTTCCTCCTTTTGGGTACAAAACGAGGGGAACTATCTGGAAGTTGTTTTGTGTGCTTAAATTTTGTGTTGTTTGGGTGTAAAAGGGTTTGCTTGGCTTGTAATTTTAAGGTGTAGATCAAACAAGGTTAAGATGAATAGGAGTATTAAATATTATTCCCTTTGAATTAACATCATTTGACTTAAATGTACAATTTTATACTGATATAAACGAGTCCAAGTAGCATATGGTTTTGTGCTTAGCGGGTGCTCAGCCAGTGTACCTTTGAATCCAAAGCCAAAAACAAATCACTCTTTCCCAATTTCCATGGTTCACTTCCATCTTCTTTGCATCAGATGTCAGCAAGTAGAAATTGGTACTAAGAATCTGCAGTAAAGAAAAGTAGGCCAGAATAGTTAATTAAGTTGGGCAAAAGGTGTGTGAGAAGGATTCAGTACTAGTTCATAGCTCAAGTATATTAAGATGATTTTCTCGTATCTTTATCTTCTTCGTCTATGTCACTCTTCTCTAGCGAGGAGCTTAAAAAACTAATGATTCCCATCTTTGGTGTCGAGGTGCTCTTGGCTATCTGATGATAGAAAATCCTTGTCATTCTCATCATCCCCCGAGTCATTGCTTGATTCAGACTTTCAATCCCCGAATTCATCGTTATCATCCCTAGACTCTGAATCAGTTGGTAGCTCCTCATCAGGATCCTCTTCGGGACCTTATTCAGAATCTTACTCTTCGGATCAACCTCTAGCGAACTCGTTCCTGTACTCATGCATGTCGTGATCAAAATCCTCAAACTCATCTTCCTCTTCTTCATTGGAGACTTCTATGGCTCTAGATGGCTTTAGTTTCGCCTCCTACATTTCTATGTCGCTCCCGGATTCTGAAATCCATTCCCAGACACCCCTCGAGATATAGTTCATAGGTGCAAGTTCTTCCTCCACCATCTCTACCTTTTGGTCGGAAAATTCTTGTTCTGGGTCAGTTGGATCATCTGTTGGGGCTTAGGTATCATTTCCTCCTCTAATGGCTCTAGGGCTAGCACAGGTACAATAAGTTCTTCCCTTAAAGAATCTTCAATTTGATGGTCGATTGGAGGTACTTCATGATTTAGCGTGTCTTCTATTTGGCGGTCTTGCTCTACTAGGCTCTTCCCTTATTAGTGTATTTGCCCCCTACCGTGTGAAAAACGGTCAAACTTTAAGTCGGATTCTGGGTCATAACAGACTTATCTACTTTTTTTTTTCTTTTTGAGATAAACAGACTTATCTACTTTGTTTTGTATCATTTTAATCCTTTCTTTAAACTCCAAGAGGTTCTCATTCTCTCATATTCTCCAAAGACCTAAGTTTGTAATTTCCTTCCATATGGTTACATTCATACACCTCTTCTGGTATTTGGAATGAATTTGTAAACTTTGATATTTTAGTGGATGTAATTCACAAAAATTAAACATTGAGGCTGTAATTCGAAAAAATACTAAATTTTAATATTGTAATTCACAAATTATTCTAATACTTACAAAATAAAAATAAAGGTCTTTACTCTTTACTAGGTTAGGAGGTTGTTCACTGTTATAAACAACAAATGATTTTGGGCTGACTTTTTAACTCAATTTAAGTAATTGCTCGCTGTTACTGACAGCGGCCCACATACGAAACAACCGCTTGTTGTTAGTAACAACACCATTACACATGCAAAAAGTCAACAAAAATATAAAAAAAGTTTAAAAAGTCAACGAAATTGCCCGCTATTAGTTCAGTTTTAATAATTGGTTGCAATTACTAACGAACGACTCTATATCGTAGGAATGGATTGAAGTTGAAGGTGTTTATTTTGGGAAATATGTTTTTCTTATTTTTGGTTAGAGAATATTTTTTAGTAAGTCTCATGAGAGAATATTTTTTAGTAAGTCTCATGGGAGAATATTTTTAAGAGAAATGCTTATTTTGTTAAAATTTTCTTGCTTAAGCTTGTCGGTCTGTGGAATCGACATGACTTGCATAGATGCATATCAAAGTTATTGGGCATATGGCCTTTTAAGTTAAGTTTCAGGTTTACTATTTATTTTATCTGGAAGGAACTTGAAACTTTGAAATTAATAAGCTTTTTATGATATAAAAATAAAATTGAAAAAAAAATAAATTTTTTTGCAACTATTTTCAAAATAAACGTTGTCTTATTTCTGTCTCTAATTATGTTTGTTCACTATTAGTGATAACGAATAAGGAAAAAAAACTAATATTGAAAAAGTCATCATTTTGATTCTTTATTAAAAAGTAATGATTTAAAAATGTAAAAATTAAATAATTATTAATCACTTTTTTTTGATGGAAAAAAATTATTTTTCCACTTGATTGTTGTTAATAACTAATAAACAAGTGAATATATGATTTGTTTATTTCATTTTTCAGTAGATCTTGGGTAATATCGTCTTAGTCTAAGATGCGGCTCAATATGGAGTCTATTAGCTTTTTATATTTTTCAGGGCATTTTTCAATGTTACTCTTAAATGTATTAATTTTGACCTTAAAAATATCAATTTCAACGTAAAGTGGTACTTAAATATATCAATTAAAGTAAAAATTTCAATTTGAAACTATAAGTGATCAATCTTAACATTAAGTGATCAATTTTTACCTAATATAATTGACAGTGATAAGTATTTAATTGTATGTTGTTAACTTGTTATGTTGTTCATTTATTTGTTTATAATTTAGTTAACATCAAAACAGAAACAAGATAAGGTTATAATTGATGCATGTTATGTAGTTCATTTACTTACTTTAATTGATATGTTTAAGTATCACTTTAGGTTAAAATTGAAATGTTTAAAGTCAAAATTGATACCTTTAAGGTTCAAATTAAAAATTGCCCAGAAAATGAATAAAACCAAAAAAATAGAAATCTGGAGAGTTGTTATATAAGTAATTTTTTTTTACCTAAGCGAATAAAATGACAATAAGTAAAATATCATAGTAAAAACTAACCGATAATTCTTTTATACTTCTAAGTTGTTGTATTTTTTACATTTAACTTACTAATAAAATATAAACTAAATTATCCTTCAAAAAAAAAATATAAACTAAATTAAAACTAACTAATTTTCATATTATATGTTACAGTTCTTGAATAAATAATTTTAACTAATTACATTTTATATTCGTAATTTGTTGACTAGATATTTTTTGTACCTTTTGACATACGTGGATAAAATAATAAAAAATTAACTAACTGATTGTCATTAATACAACTTTATTTTTTGAATAATACCTGATTTATTAATAAATAGTCATACCACGTCTACATTAGAGATAAAAATTAGCAAATATATAAATACTTTAACCAAAAATAATTCAAATAATAAAACTACAATCGTTGTGTAAGAGATCTGACAATTCTAAATATTCTCCACCACATCGTTGTTTGATATAGCCATCTACGAGGGGGCCTTACGATTTGTTGTAGTCTTGAGATAGAATTGAATTTGATATAGTTGACAATAATTGCAATCTTGATTTCAACGGCATTATCGGATTAATCTCTACCAATAAATCAACTAAATACCAAAATTTATTCTAGCAGAACTCTCTAGCAAGTAAAAGATAAAAAATTTATTCTTATTATATTAAAAAAAGCTTAAAATAGAGAAATTAGGGGCTTACCATCAATCAAAAGTATGATGATAGCCCCAAAATAACTATAAAGATTAGGGTTTTTTTAAAGAAGAAAGAGAAAAAATGAGACTGTTAGGTTTTTTTCCACTTGGTTATATTTTTTTTTTTTGAGTTAATTCCACTTGGTTATATAACACTACAAAAATTTTGCAAACTTGCGACTCAGAAATACCGACTACAGCATATTAGTCGCAATTTCCGACTAAAATACCGACTAAAAGCAAGTAGTCGGTATTACCGACTACGTACCGACCAACAGCATTATGGTAGCAAACTACAGACTCAATTACGACCAAAATATTAGTCGCTAAACTAGCAACTATTCCTGTGGTCGGTAGTTAGTCGAAAAATATATAACAAGATTAAAAAAAAAAAAAAAAACGTTGTCCGTAAATAAAATTTCCCCGACTGATTTCCGACCACGCTTTGGTCGATAAGTAGTCGGAAAATTCATGATTTTGTCTATAAATACCCCCCTTCACGTCATTTTCCAATTGCCCCTCTTCTCTCTTCTCTCTTCTCTCTTCTATCTATAATCTATTTGTTTTTCTTTTGTCACACTCCTCCTTTCACTCCTACTCGAGATAGAATTAGATTAAGTAGAGGTGGAGGTGAAGTGTGAGAAGTTGAAAAACATTAATAAAAGTTCAATCTAAATAAAAATATGACAAAATTTAATATTGATCTTGGAGAGGTTATAACTTTGACATGTTTTTCACTTGCCCCGTTCTTCGCCTGAACCTACACTCGAGTTTCATCACTTAAGTGTGGGTTCACGAAAAACGGGACAAGTTGCGAAATATAAATCTAACGGTTCCATCGTATCAAAAAAATAGCAATATTTGATATTAAAGGTATATATGAACCACATTTAATGGTTATATTTAAAGTAAAAATTTTTTTTAATGTTTTTCACTGTATCCTATCCCTTTCCAGACGTACATGATTAATTTCAATCTGTGTACATGATTAATTTTAATCGGTGTAAGTCTGGATCAAGGGGTAGGATATAGTGATTAACGTTATAATTTTTTTTTGTACACTTCATCACAAAGTTTAAACATACTCTAATTTAAATGGTTATATTTATTGTATAAAAGTTGTTTAATGTTTTTCACTGTATCCTATCTCTCTCTATCCGTACATTATTAATTTAAATCGGTGAAATGATTAATATTAATAGGTGTACGGATGGAGACTTGATAGGATATAGTGATTAACGTTATTATATTTTTGTACACTTAATCACAAAATTCGAAATATTGTATAAAAAAAATTTAATGAGCTTTTTTTCGTGCCATTTTGTTATAATAATTATCCGTACTGAATTGAAATATATGTTTTTTTCCTACTTATTATCTTGTATGTTTACTATAAAATTGTGTTAGAAACGCTTAAAATATGTTTCTCAAAATTGTAGAAAATGCGCAACGTATTATTTCTAGAAGCTAACAAAGTAGTAACTGACGGTTCTGGCTTGATTTGTTCACAAAGTGCAGTTTTAAGTTATCTTGGTTTCAAGTGTTTTGATTCAGGCTATTATCACTAGAACTATCGAGATTGTAACAATTGTTTGAACCCCTACGGCATCGCCTTTTATTTTTGACGTCATGGACATGAGAATCCTAAACATGGGTTTACGAACTCAAAGAAGTTGGATGTACACCCCATACTCTACGACATCTACACCCCATACTCTACGATTACTTCCAACTTCTTTCAGTTCGTAAGTCCATGATTAGTATTTCTATGTCCATGACATCAAGAATAAAAGGCGATGCCATAGGGGTTCAAACAATTGTTACAATCTCGATATTTCTAGTGATGATAGCCTGAAGCAAACACTAGAAACCAAGAAACTCAAACCTGCACTTTGTGAACAAGTCAAGTTAGAATCGTCAGTTACTGCTTTTTAGCTTCTAGAAATGACCATAAAATTTACGATGCTTATTTTCTACAATTTTGAGAAACATACTTTTAACGTTATCAATTTTTATAGTACATACGAGTATCTAAGTAAGAAAAAGAACAATTTCAATTTAGTACTAATTATTATAACTCAAAATGGCCGGAAAAAAGCTCATTAAAATATGTTCTTTATTATATCCTTTCTCTTTTCATCTCGTACATGGTTAATTTCAATCGGTGTACGTGATGATAAAGGGGAAGGATGTAGTGATTTACATAAATTATAATGAGCTTTTTTTTTCGTGCCGTTTTGTTCTTCACTATATCCTACCTCTATTCATCTCGTACATGGTTGATTTCAATCGGTGTACGTGATGATATAGGGGTAGGATGTAGTTATTAATATAAATTTAATGTAGTATTTTATTGTATAAAAAATTATAATGAGCTTTTTTTTTCGTGCCGTTTTGTTGTAATAATTATCAGTACTCAATCGAAATATATGTTCTTCTTACTTATTGTCCTGTATGTTTACTATAAAAATGTGCTAGAAACGCTTAAAATATGTTTCTCAGAAGTGTAGAAAATGTGCAACGTATTATTTTACTTATATTTGCTACTGAAAAAGAATAATTTTTGATTTGCAAGGCGTTGGTTTGCCCGATAGTGGTACTTACGGCCTATTCTACTACCTCTATTTCACTGTTAAGTAGCTGCAATTTGTTTTCTGATATGAACAATGTCAAAAAACATATAGGAGCCACTTAATGGTGAATTAGAGGGTGTATAGGTTGTAATGTCCACTAACGGGCAGCTAACGCCATGCAATGAAAAAAATTTTCTTAGTAGAATCATAATAAGTAAAGTTACGATGCTTATTTTCTACATTTCTGAGAAACATACTTTTAACGTTATCAATTTTTATAGTACATACGAGGAACTAAGTAAGGAAAAACACAATTTCAACTTAGTACTAATAATTTTAAACAAAATGGCCGGAAAAAAAGCTCATTTTAATTTTTTTTTTTTAATGTACACCGACTACTCGCCGACTACCCATTCAGTCGCTGGGTAGTCGCTGACTATGGTCAAATGGCAGGTATTGTTGGTCAAAAGCACTTATTACCTCAGTATCCGTGTGCAAAGCGACTAACTTGCGATTATGATAGCAGTCGCCAGTCAGTCGGTGAATTCAAAATTCAAAAACATTTAAGTGGGCACATCTTTTCATGACCGACACTATACCGACTATGTTGACAGTCGCCAGTCAGTCGGAAATTCAAAATTGAAAATTTAAAATTCAAAATTCTGCACCTGTTCTATAAATAGCCGTTTACGTAAATTTATTTTACCTAAATCTATCTTACGTAAATCTATCTTACATTTTACTTCCTTACTTTCTCTTTACATTCTGCAACAATATATTTTTTTCACTTACGAGCAATGGACTTACGAGATGAAAGAAGTTGGATGTACCAACGAAGTTCTAAAGGAGTTTTTAATATCAGATATTTACAAGGGGTCGAAGAATTTATACAATTTGCAAAGAAAAAAAATCCAATTGAAATTAGATGTCCGTGTAAAAAGTGCGGTAATCGTAGATTATGGGGTGTAGATGTCGTAAGAGATCATCTGTTAAAGAAGGGGTTTGTTGAAAACTACTACGATTGGTACCTGCACAAATGTTCTGACGGTGCACAAATGGTGTACGATGCAGCAGCGAGTGTTTTTCCGGATACACATCATCATTTTCTACCGCATCGTGATGATGTCGTCGCTAATGTACCATACTCGCCCGTACATAACGATGAAGATCCGAACCCTATATCCAGACAGTTCTTTGAAATGCTAAGGGCAGCTAACTTACCACTGTACCCTGGCTGTGAAACGCATACTCAGATGTCGGTCATAGGAAGGATGTCTAGCCTGAAGACAGACTTTCGTATTCCAGAGAGACTTTATGATGAATTATGTCAATTCATTATTGAGTTGTTGCCGAAAGATAATCGGATGACAAAGAGTTTTTACGACACGAAGAAGCAAATTTCGACTCTTGGATTGCCGGTAGAGAAGATTGACTGTTGTGTTAATGGGTGTATGATTTATTGGGGCCCCACAGCTAGTATGACCCAATGTGGTGAGTGTGGTGTTTCTAGATGGAAATCAGATAATAACCCAAGAAAGCAGTTCCACTACTTTCCCATTGGTCCTAGGCTACAACGGTTGTATGCGTCTGCGACCACTGCCAGCCACATGAGGTGGCATGCGGAGCATCGTACAGAAGATGGAGAGATGTGTCACCCCTCGAACAGTGAGGCCTGGTTGAATTTCAACGCGACACATCCGGATTTTGCACGGGAGACAAGAAATGTGAGAATGGGGTTGTGTACAGATGGTTTCAACCCATTTGGCAGCTCGGGTCAACAATATTCATGCTGGCCCGTAATACTAACTCCATACAATCTTCCGCCCTTCATGTGTATGAAAAAGCAGTACATGTTCTTAACGGTGATCGTCCCTGGCCCTAACAATCCAAAACATAAGATTGATTTGTACCTCCAGCCATTGATACATGAGTTACAGCTGTTGTGGGAAGATGGGATCCAGACGTACGACGTATCCAAGAGGCAGAACTTTATACTTCGTGCAGCTTTGATGTGGACAATCAACGACTTCCCAGCTTATTCGATGATGTCGGGGTGGAGTACATCTGGCTTGCACGCTTGTCCATACTGCATGGATGACTCCAAAGCCTTTTATTTAAGACACAGTAGAAAAGTCAGTTGGTTTGACTCACATAGGAGATTTTTAGATAGTACACACCGATTTCGTAGAAACCGAGTGCTTTTTAGCCGTGGAGTTGTTGAGAAGGCTGTAATGCCCGAAATACGTACGGGAAAAGAGCTTTTGGAGGAGTTGGATCGTTTTGGGTTTTTAAGGGTGTTTGAAGACGATGCAGCAGAGTTCAACGCGGATTTAAGTAGACATTGTGTTGGATGGAAGAAGAGAAGTATCTTTTGGGATTGGCCGTACTGGAGCACAAATATGATCCGTCACAACCTTGACGTGATGCACATTGAGAAGAACTTCTTTGATAACATTTTCAACACAATAATGTGTGTGCCTGGAAAAACTAAGGATCATCTCAAGGCACGTCAAGATTTAGCCGAGCTCGGGATCCGATCGGAATTGCATCCAGTTGGTTCTACCATCCCAAAGGCTTCATACACACTAAACAGAGAGCAAATGGCTGTCATTCTGGAGTGGCTTAAATGTAACACCCCTGAATTTCCGACCCCTAAAACGAAAAAAATCGTGAAGGACGGAAGGAAATTCGGGTGTTACATTAAAACTCTGAGATTTCCTGATGGGTATGTCTCTAATTTAGCCAGGAACATCGACATGGCTAAACATCAGGTATTCGGGATGAAGAGTCATGATTGTCATGTGTTCATGCAACGATTGATTCCTATTGCATTTCGGGAGTTGCTGCCAGAAAAAGTGTGGGAAGCTCTTACTGAAATTAGTCTGTACTTTAGAAGTCTTACTTCTCCGAGAATTTCTGCCGCAGATATGTGGAGGTTGGACGAGGAAATTGCAGTTGTGCTCTGTAAGTTAGAGACTATATTTCCTCCAACATTCTTTGACGTCATGGAACATCTGCCTGTTCATCTAGCTTACGAGGCGAGGATTGCTGGCCCGGTACAATATAGGTGGATGTATCCTTTTGAGAGGTAATTACTAATTACACGTCTAAAATATTAGTACTATTTACTTTTCTGATAACTTTTTACATGTCTTAATAATTACTCTTTGGTTTAAATTACAGGTATCTTCGACATTTAAAACTTAATGTCAAAAACAAAGCACATGTTGAAGCCTTGATCTGCAACGCATATCTTAATGAAGAAGCATCATACTTTGTATCGCATTACTTTGGGCCAGATGTTCGATGCAGAGTTAGAGATCTACCTAGAAACGATGATGGATTCTTTAACAACGTCAGACCGGGTGTTTTGTCCATATTTACACACCCAATCAAATTTTATGGTCGGGGTAAGGCTTTTATGATGGATGAAGCAGATCTCAAAATTGCTCAGACTTATGTTCTGCGAAATTGTCCGGAGGTGAATCATTTTTATGATCAATTCGTACATTTAATCACAAAGTACGAGCCTAATCTAAACGCAGAGCAAGTTGACAATGTGGTCGAAGACCAGTTTGCACTATGGTTTAAACAGATTGTAAGTACATGTTAAACGTCTTTAATTTGTTGTGAAAATTAGTATTACGTATTTACGTTGAATTATTGTTCTTATATGCAGTCCAGGGACGGGTTTCTAGACGGTGTGGATAATGCGGATATTCTAAAGGACCTGGCCGAGGGACCTTTGCAGAAGGCACGTCGCTATGATGTTTGTTACGTGAATGGTTATAGATTTCACACAATCTCTCATTCCGCAAAAAAGAAATCTTCTGAGAACAGCGGGGTGTGCGTGAAATCTGATGATAACAGTCCGGATGAAGCAGACTTTTACGGAAAGTTAGAGGATATTGTTGACCTCGAGTATCGAGCACTTCCAAATAAAAGGGTAGCTTTGTTCAAATGTCAATGGTTTGATCAGACTACCACCGGATACGGCCATGGTACGAGAGTCCATCCGCGTTACAAGCTGGTCGACGTTCATATTGGTCGATTTTATAGAAAGTACGATCCGTTTGTCCTAGCCTCTCAAGCTTCCCAAGTTTATTACTTATCTTATCCCAGTTTAAGGCAAAACATGAAAGACTGGCGAGCTGTTTGCAAAGTCAGATCAAAGCAATTCGAGGATACTGCTTTCCAACTGGAAGAGAGATCAACCGATTTTGTGGCAAATGAAGATGTTTCTGACCTACAAGTCGCACCGTTGCGTGATCCCGCTGGAGAACTTTTACACTTAGACGAAACGGTTCATGATGACGAGGAAAATGAAGACACCGACGACGAAGATCTTGTATTATCTGACGACGATGAGGTCGATGACGATTATGTAACCCAATAATATGGTTTTAATAATAATATGTTTATTTCTTATTATTTTTAAATTCGGTTGTAAGTTTTATATATTTTTTTTTTGAAGAAGTAAGTTTTATATATTTATTTTTCAAAAAAAAAAAAGTTTTATATATTTAAATATAGTATTTAAGATTTTATTAATTATAATATAATAATAATAATAATAATAATAATAATAAAAATAATAATAATAATAATAATAATAATAATAATAATAATAATAATAATAATAATAATAATAATAATAATAATAATAATAAACAATTAATAAAAAAAAAAAACGTATTTATTAGGGCGGTTGAAAATCTGAAAAGTTAAAACGCATCGGGAAGGTAAAAGCGCGTTTTACTATACCGACAGAGCACCGACTACAGAGTAGTCGCAGAACAGTCGGTGCACTGAAAAGTTGTTTCACTTTCCCACGCAAACTGAAAAGTTACTGCAAGAATTAATTACGGCGTTGAAAAAAGTGCACCGACTACCTACCGACTAAACACGGGTCGCAGGTTAGTCGGTAATTTGAAAAGTTTTTTCAATTTCCTAGGCGTTCTGAAAAAGTTACTGCAAGTATTTATTAGGTGGGTGGAAATATCTCACCGACTAAGCACCGACTACGGTCTAGTCGCAGCTTAGTCGGTGATTTGAAAAGTCATTTTTTTTTTAAACGTATTTACTGAGGCAGTTAAAACCTTAGGTTAAACGGTAAAAAATTCACCGACTTTCCACCGACTATTGTGTAGTCGCAGATCAGTCGGTGATATATTTATATAAATACCCACACTTCACCAAAAACCCGTTCACTTTCTTTCTCTCTTCCATTCTTTTCTCTCTTATTTCCCGTTTTTTCTCTCTTCCATTCTTACCGTTTTCCTTCTCTACCGTTGCAATTTCCGACTAGCATTCTTTTGATTCCGACTACTTCCCAAGTTTTTCAAGGATTAAAGGTTAGTTTTTTTTTAAGGTTTTTTTTTTTAAAAAAACATGATGTTCATATGTTGTTTATGTGATTTTTAGGGTTTGATGTGATGATATGTTCATATGTTTTTTTTTTTTTTCAAAAACATGATGTTCATATGTTTATGTGATTTTTAGGGTTTTTTTTTACATGTTTATAATAATAATCTTGTTTTTACATGTTTATTCATTCGAATGTTTATAATGTTTTTAGGGTTTATTTCGTTTTTTTATATATTAATGTTCATATGTTGTTTATGTGATTTTTAGGGTTTGATAATCTTGTTTTTATATTAATGTTTATTATATTGTTTAGGGTTTTTTTTAGGGTTTTTTTTTGTTTTTTGGTTTCGTTTTTTTTGATGTTTTTAGGGTTTATGTTGTATTTTTATTTTTAGGGTTTATGTTGATGACATTTTTATGGTTTGATAATCTTGTTTTTTTATTCAAATGTTTATGTTGTTTTTTTTATTTTTATGGGTTATTTTGTATTTTGTATTTAGGGTTTATGTTGTTTCGAAATATATATGTTTATTTTCGAAATATATATGTTTTTTTTCGATATATATATATATTTTGTTTCGAAATGTTTAAGTTTATTTTTAGGGTTTTCTTTTTTTTTTCTGAGTTTTTTTCGAAATGTTAATGTTTATTTTTAGGGTTTTGTTTTTGTTTTTTTTTTTTGAGTTTTTTTCGAAATATATATGTTTTTTTTCTAAATGTTTATGTTTATTTTTAGGGTTTCGTTTTTTTTTTTTCAGAGTTTTTTTCGAAATGTCTATGTTTATTTTTAGGGTTTTGTTTTTGTTTTTTTTTTTTTTTTTCTGAGTTTTTTTTCGAAATATATATGTTTTTTTTGAAATGTTTATGTTTATTTTTAGGGTTTTTTTTTTTTTTTTTTTCTGAGTTTTTCGTAATATATATGTTTTTCTGAATATATATGTTTTTTTTTCGAAATACTTATATTTTTTTTTCGAAAAATAATTGTTACTTAGATGCCTAGGATGAGAAACAATTTGGGACAACCTATAGACCCCCGAACCGGTCAACCATACCACCCTGATTTTATACCGGTTCGGCAAGTTGCACGTTCTGACCCTGGCGCTGCACAAAATGCGGAATTAGAAGAGCATTTTGTGCGGTCAGACTTTAGGGCTGCAGTGGGGGCTGTCAATCCCTCTCCGGTGTCATCACGTGCTTCGCCACGTATCAATACACCGGATGATGACACGGCCCAGGGCCCGCCACGGGATAACCCTCCCCCTCAGTTTAGTTTAGTTTTTATTTCAGGGTTATTTAAGTTTTGGTTAAGTTAGTTTACATAGGAAACTTTGCCGTCATTTTTATATAATTTTTTGCTTTGTTTAGGACGAGTACTTGCGCCTCTGTGCCGAGCTTCCTGCCGATGCGTCTGAAAAGGATATGAATGACGCCTATTTTCAGGCTGTCAAAAATATCGAATCGGATGAGCCGACGAAGAAGCCCAATAAGTCTGTGTTTGGGGTTGGTGAAGCCGCAGCGGTCTATTACGCTGATGTTGTGGCGCCAGAGACTCAAACCCAGCCCACTCCTCCCCCCGAGCAATTCACGAATGAGCGGTTGGATGAGCTTCAGCATGCCTTGAACCAAGTTACGCAAAGCCTCCAATCGAACATTTCAAGGGAGGAGTTTGACCAGCTAGTGGCCGAGCATAAGCGCTTGAGCGAAGAGGTACAACAACTTCTTAGCTTTATGCGCTCGGTTTTCGCCGAAAGGGGCTTCTCGCAACCTCCTCCTCCCCCCCCGTGATCCTTGTATTTTTATTATTTTTATTTTTTTAGTTTTATATGTAAAAACAATTTGTTGTATATATTAATTCTAAATTTAATATTTTTATTTATGCGTTTACTATTATCTTTTATTGCGTTTATTTATTAAATTGAATCGATAATTTATTTTAATAATAAAATAATAAAAACTGGTCAAATGTGGTCAACGACAATTGACCACATTTGACCAGTTTTTATTATTTTATTATTAAAAACATACCGACTAGCTTCCGATTGTATATGTAGTAGGTGATTAGTCGGTAGATATTTTTTTAGTCAACAGAATATTGACTTCTCCGACCAACTGCCTACCACATCTTTGTCGTTAAGCAGTCGGTAAAATTTGGCGCTAAAATTTGGTCAAAATCTGGTCAAATAAAAGTTTGAATTTTCCGACTAATCTCCTACTAATGTATAGTCGGAGATGAGTCGGCAAATAATTTAAATAATATTTTTAAAAAAAACAATAAATATCCACAAAATCGGTTTTCGGTTGACAGCGACTAGATAGCTACTATGTCTTAGTCGGTAGTTGCGACTGATCAACGACGACAGCCATTGGTCGCAGTTTGCGACTAAATACCTACCACGTTCATGTTAGTCGCAACCTGCGACTAATTTATCGACCCAGATCATTTACCGACAAAAATATACCGACTGAGTTGCTAGAGTCGCAGTTTAGTCGGTATAGCTCTATACCGACCAAATACCGACTAAAAGCCTTAGTCGCAAGTTTGCATTTTTTTTGTAGTGTAATTACTAGGATTATACCCGTGCTATGCACGGTTTTTGTTTAAAATTTTTATATTAATACTTACTATTGAGCAATATTTATTAATTGATTATTATAATACATGTATATATATTATATTATATTATATTATATTATATTATATTATAATACATGTATATACATTATATTATATTATATTATATTATATTATATTATAATACATGTATATATAATATATTATATTATATTATATTATATTATATTATGTACATAAAAATGAAGAGTTTTATTTTATTTATTGCATCAACCATATAATTCCCCATCTTCCTAATCTGGTTTTATTGAACAAATCATAAAACAATGAAGAGTTTCATTTTATTTATTGCATCAACTACATAATTTTCCATCTTCCTAAACTGATTTAATTGACAAATGACAAAATAATTATTCATGAAGTGACAAAATTGACAAATGGCAAAACAATTGCAATTGATTCATGAAGTGATGACATTTGACACAATTGATTCATGAAGTGTCAAATGGCAAAAATGTTTCTCAATTAGTATTTTGTATAAGTAAAAGAAAATAGGATTTACACTCTATAGTAAATAATAATAGTAAAAAATAATAATAATAATAATAATAATAATAATAATAATAATAATAATAATAATAATAACAACAACAATAATAGTACTAATAACAATAAATAATAATAATAATAATAATAATAATAATAATAATAATAATAATAATAATAATAATAATAATAATAATAATAATAGTAATAATAATAATAATAATAATAATAATGAAATGTTATTGGAATTGACACGTGGCAAAAAATTATGCATTTCTAACTTTTATTCTAAAGCTGCCACTTGTCAAAGATGTTTCTAAATTAATATATGTATGATGATGATGGATACCAACCCATATACGGCTATTTTTGAATAAACGACTATTATTTTTTATGTTTTTTTTTATATTGTTTTATTCTCTTTAGGCGTAAAAGAATTACAGTGTTTTCATAAATAAAAAATTATTTATTTGTTTGATGCTGTTAACAACAATTAAATAAATGAATAGTTTTTAACCTTTAAAACTATGACATTTTTATAAAAAATAGGAAAATTATCAATGACATCCTTGAGTTTTTGCACTTTATCCATGGTATTCCTAAGTATTTTTTATTATCAATGGTACCTTCGTGTTATTGAGCGTCTAACAACTGTACTTTTTTTAACTTTTTTCGTTCAAAACCGTTAAATTTCTTTTATGTTTTAAATTGAAAAATAAAAGAAAAGAAAAAAATTATCGATTTCGGCCGATTTTGGACGGAAAAAGTTAAAAAGGTTACTGTGGTAAGACGCTCAATAATACTAGGGTACCATTGATAATAAAAAAAACTTAAGAATATAAAAAATAACTCAGTAGTACCATTGATAAAGTTCCAAAACTCGAGGGCCATTGATAATTGCCCTAATTATGATAAAGACTTGCTTGTTAATACGAATAAAGTTTTTTTTGTTTTTAATACAAATAAACTTTAACTCAACTTTTTAATTAATTTTTTTTCTTGTTCATTGTTAATAACAACATATAAGACCTAACCATATGCCCGAACAAGAAAACACTTATTTTTTGAACACAAATTATTGCATAAGGAAGTCTAATTGTGAAATACATTTTATTTATGAGTTAAATAACCCAATTAATATAAATTAGGAGAATATAAATTTTTTATTTCACTACAACATAATTTGCTTTTAGTGGGATATATTTAGTGATGGCCACGGTCCGGGTTGGCCCGGAACCGAACCGCTTGAAATAGGAACCGGAACCGTGAACCCGCCGGAAAAAGTTGTCGGAACCGTGAAACCGCCGGAAAAACCGGAAAAAACGGACCAAAGAACCGCGGACCGGTTCATCCGCCCCAGCGGTTCAGTGGAACCGTTCAGAATCGCGAACCCGGACCGGACCGGTTCACTCGGCCCAACGGTTCCATGGAACCGGACCCGGAACCATGCGGTTCCCCCGGTCCAACGGCTCTTTGGAACCGGTCAAACTAGCCGTTGGGATGGGTCAAACTAGTCTTCTAATTATTTCTTAATTAGTTCTTAATTATTTCTTAATTAGTCTTCTAATTAATGCATTAAACCGCGTGAAAAAACAAATATTGCAAGTAAATCGGAACGGAAGAAGTATTAGATTCTACAAATCAAATTCGAATATGTATAGAAATTAGGAAAATAGTGTTCCAAATTAGAATCTATTTAAATCCCACTCATGCACATTACTTGCCATAATGCTTCCAGCAATTCAAGCAACATTTCAAATTCAAACAACTTTTCAAATTCAAACAAGTGATCTTCTTTCTCTCTCTCCTTCTAACGTCTCCTACCCAACCTCATACAACAACCCAGAAAAACTTTTAAATTTTGAATTTCAAACCAAACCCAACCCTCCATTTTTTCCGATTCCATCATACAATTAATCTTCATTTCAACCTCAACTTCGATTATATTTGACATTCATCAATTTCAAATCAAATCCAACAACAAAAATAATGTCAAAATCGATTGTATTATACAAGGATGCCAATTTTATTAGAAGAGATGTTAAAGTACGAAGCAACTCATCCGAAGAGACGAACAACAGCCCAAACAATTCCCCTGCTTTGCCTTTTCGTCCCACATCCAAAGCCCGTTTTCGAAATTGTAAGAACAAAATGAGATAAGATCAATGAATATAGTGTGAATGTTTGCTATTCTATCCATAAAGGTAACTTTTTATTCTTTATTTTTATTTATTTTGCTTTTTTCATTGGTGGTTTCTATAGTTTTCTTTAATGTGAAATCAAAACTCTAATTTGACATGGAGGTTATTTTGGCATCATTAATGGAGAAAACAGATTTGTTGAATATTAACGGTTTGGTATTAAAGGGAGGTAATAGAAAAAATTTAGACTGTAAAATTTTTAAGTTATGTGACTAAGATAGACCTTGTGTATCCTTGACTTAGAAGGATAATATCCTTGAATCAATTTAACAATACATATCAAATACCATAAAATATTGACATGGAGATATATATTTGTACTTTGTACACTATAATAAATCCTCGTGCATTGTACGAATTTTATACGTAATATATATTAAAAATAGTTTTAATTAATAATGCAAGTATTTACTAAGTCAATATTAATGTCAACCAAAGTAGTTATAATATTTTAGAATGGTGGAGAGAAAAATCGATAAAATACCCTATATTATCGCGAATTGCAAAGAATATCCTTGAAATTTCTGCTTCTACTGTTGAGTCGGAGTCGGCTTTTAGTGCAGGAAAACGCGTTTTGGACGAAAAGAGATCTCGTCTTGCACCACATAGTATTCAAATATGTGTTTGCAAAAAAGATTGGGATCAAGCGGAGGTTCGAATGCAAGGATTAAGGAACGATGATGATCAAGACGAAGATGATCCATGGATGATGATGGATACGTCTGCATCATCGTCGGGAGGAGAGTCGGCGGAAGCATTCAATCAACCAGATGATGACGATGACGAGTAGGATCGCGACTACGGAATATCGGACCACGGCATTCAACAACTACTAATAAAAGGTATGACAAAGAACTATGTGGACATTGATTCATTCGGGATACGTAGGCAGCTTAGTATTCCTTCGGGATACTAGGTTCAAGTCCATTCTCTCCCCTTTTTTTATTCATGATCTTTATCATTGATTCGTTTCTTATTAATTTATTTTTTTCGTTCTTTTTAGTAAATATTTTAATAACGATGACAACCAATGAATTTCGCTAATAATCAAGTAATCGACGAAGGTACGTCCGCATTATTATAGTATATTTTTATTAAAAATAAAGGAAAAATAAGAATGGAACTGATGGTCCGACCCACCCGACCCGGGAATTGGGACCACCGGAACCGTCTCATAAACCGCCAAGGAACCGGTTGGAACCGGCCGAAACCGGAACCAGAATCGGAAACGTCTGGGTCAGGTTCCAAATGGTACCGGAACCGGGTGGAACCGGAACCGGTTGGAACCGGAACGAAACCGGCCCAACCCGGACCGTGGCCATCACTAGATATATTTAGCGACATTTAATTTAAATGTCGCTATTACAAATTTCTTAATGTATATAGAGGATTTAGTGACATTTATTAGAGCCTTTAGCAGCATATAAAAAAGTCCCACTAAAGGTTTTAGCGACATAGGATCTAGTGACATTTTTCTTATAGACTATAGTGACAATTACATTTGCCACTAAAGACCAAATTAAGTGTCGCTAAATACCTTTATGGTGGAACTTAAAATAAAAACCAACATTTATTACACTAAAAATATGAATTAGTGTCATTTTTTAAATGCCATTAAATCCAATGTCGCAAAAGGCTAAATTTGTTGTAGTGTTTTGAGATTGTTTCACTGAAAAATAATCTCTCATAATTGGTTCTATTTTAGCAACAAACACTCGGCTTATTTATTTGATTGTGAGATACTGAGATGAGCTTGATACATGTATTAGATAATTCAATTCAAATTTAAAAACATGAGTTTCTTATTTTGATATTATTGAGATACAACGTTGTGAGATACAACTTTTTTGTAATTAACCTTCCACAAAAGTAATGGTAATTGTTAAAATTACTCTGGTAAGTGTTACGGGCTCACTTATTTTTCTAGTAAAACCATGTGACATTAATGTCCAATGGCTAACGTTTGGACTAGCTCAGCCTTAAACTCGATCCTTTAAGTGTGCAAGCCAATGAGCTTGGTTAGGCTTGCTAAGGAAAGACGTAGTACGAAAGTATTTGTGTGAAAGACTTTGTATTAATAAAAGAATGCTTCTAAAAGAGAGTTAGATGCTTTATAAGAACTTTTAAAACTTGTTGGAACTTGAATGCAAAAATGAACCTAAGTGCAGATTTATAGGCAAGCCCCGTTACTTGGGGCTATTCTAGAATGCTCCTAACCTAGAGTTCTCTAGAATGCTCTACACTACTCTCCTAGATTATACACATGTGTAAAAGGACTCATAAGGTTCTGGACATACACAGAACACTTTAGTATACACTACACTATTCTATACAACTCTAGTATGTTTTAGTATTTACAAGATATGACTAGAACTTTCTAGTACCTTCTAGATCCTTTTTGAGTATGCTAGTATTTTCTAGCACACTCTAATACCTTCATGAATGTACTAGATGTCTCTAGCACATTCTAGAACCTTAATGAGTGTTCAACTGCTTCTAGAACACCCTAGAATAGTCTAGAAGCCTCTAAACCATTCTAGAACCTTCCTGATGACTCTTTTGCAGGAAATGCTGAGAAAATGTGAGATTAACAACACGGACCAATTCAATTATATTTGAGTCGTGTCATAAGAAACTGTCTTTAAATGAGATAACCTCAAAACAATAAGGTAAATTTTCATAATTTCTTTAATTATTATCAATTTTAACACATTTATAAATTTTGTCTCAGTTCTCACATTCATACTCCCTCGTTTGACATTTTTGTGTAATTCGTATTTGATGAAGACATGAAGTAATGATGTTCATTGTAGTGAGACCGAAAAAAAAATCCATGATAATGTCTTGTTTTGTTAATCCCTTTTTATCTGAGACAGGTAGGTAAGGTATAATCATAATCCTCCCATCACCCATGTGCTCAATAGTCAAACTTGTAATCTTTTCATTTGAGAAGTCAAATTTGTGATCATTTTTTTTGATTTTTGAATGCTACACTATTTCACTACTAAGTATTTTGAAACTTTTGCTCTAAATGTAGGCTGTAGCTGGTTTGAAACTGAATCTTCACCAATAACTTTGAATATACTTTCTTCAAATCATAATACTTATTACTACTGAGTAGAGGTGTTCAATGGACCGGGGCGGGCCGGGGCGGGTCAAAATTTAAACGGGGCGGATCATGTTAAATGTTAAACGGGCTGGGGCAAGCCCGTTTAAATACGATCCACTTTGACCCTTTTTTAAAAAGTTCATAAAATAGTTTTTTTTAATTATACTTTATGACCCGTTAGATCAATTCAACTATAAATATAACAATCGCATATAAAAATATAAAAACAAAGTGGTAAAATATTTTTTAGAACCAATTAATATAATTATCCGACCCGGCCCGGCCCTTTACACAAAGGCCCGTTAATGACCCGCCCTTTTATTGACCCGACCCGCTAATAACCCATTAAAATGTGACCTGACCCTTGACCCATTGGGTCGACCCGCCCCGTTGAACCTCTCTACTACTGAGTATGTCATATTCTGTGGAAAAATATCACAATCAGTAGCAAATATATTATAGAACGGATAAAGTACTACCTCCGTTTATATTTATGTGCAACTTTTGCCATTTTTGTCCGCTAAAAATTATGTGCAACTCATTTTTTTCTTTCCTTTTTTAGTAAAAAATAACCTATATAAATACCTATCTCATCATTTTCTCTCTCCTTTAATTACCTATCACATCATTTCTCTCTCATTCTTTTCCCTTAATTACATATCCCTACTTCCTCTCTCTTTCTTTCTCTTACTTACCTATCCCTACTTCCATCATTTTCTCTCTCCTTTTTTCCCTTAATTACCTATACCTACTTCCTCTAATTTCTCCCTACAAAGTTTTGCATTGGTAACCGTGCTTGGGCTAAAAGTTGCACATAAATATAAACGGAGGTAGTATTAAATTAGTCACCTACATATCGTCAACCTTGGATGGGACACGGGAAAAGTTTTTTTTTAATTTTTATCTCAAACAAGCAGTTACTTCAAATAGTAATTTTCTACTAAAAAGTAGACTGCTACTATTAATATGATGGTGTAAAAAATGAATCACTTTCCAATTAGCAGATTAATTCAACGTCAAAGTTGAAGCTCCGAATAAACCACTAATTCCATTGGCGAAATTTGGGTAAATTTTGGATATTATTACAGTTCGCAATTCTTTTTATTTTGTCGCCATTTTTTATATATTGAACTTTCAAGATTGCCGGTGGTTATTTTTTAAACCTTCAATCTCTAACATCTTTCTAAAAATTCTACCCGAACACTCATTGAACTAAAACAAGCTAAAATAAAAATCGAATTACTGTGGCAAATGAAAATAATCACCAAAATGATTCAATAAGCAACGATAACGATCATTAGTTTTAAAAATAATGCTTGTGTTGATTTTTGATACATAATCACTCTTTTGGCCCAAGCTTTTTATAGGAAAATCACATTACTGCGTTGTTTGCGGCATTAGAACCTAGACTTCAAGATCTTTCCAATGATATATTTACATGCCCAATTCCGATAACCGAACGAGAAATGTCAAACGTTTAAAGTTTGTTTGGATCAAATTATGGGCTTATGGCCTGGGGATGCAATATTAATAAAACTTGAAATGCGTGGATCCTTGAAAATATAGTCAAAGCGACAACAATCGATGGCGTATGGCGTTACCTCTACGGCAAACTATATTAACTATTTGTACATAATTTTTTTAAAATTGTTCCATGTTGCCTTTTTTGCAATTTGAATTTAAGAACTAATGATATAGATTATCAAATGTTTAAGATCATCAACATTGCTAATAATTATGGTTTACTCCAACTTTATCCCGTCTTTCAATGGTGTAAGTATCATATCATATCATATAATTCTATAATTTTGCTGCTAAATGACAAATGACAGTCTCATAGCCATTTGCCAAATGTAGTAGAATTATTGGTGCTTCAATTGTAAAGTAATTTATTTCTAAAAGTACATTAATACAATTTTATAATTTTGCTGCTAAATGACAAATGACAGTCTTACAGCCATTTGCCAAATGCAGCAGGATAATTGGTGCTTCAATTGTAAAGTAATTTATTTCTAAAAATACATTAATTGTAAAAATACATAGCTTTCAGAAATTATTTTACATTAATATGATAGTTATAACATCATACATTAAAATACTGGAATGGAAAAATAATAAACCTTCCAAAAACATTTTAGTAAGAAAACTTTACTATTTACAGGCAAATTCAAAAGCTGTAAGAAAATATTGTACATCACAAAAAAACAGTGAAAAAACAATTAATTTCCTATAATAAAACAACACAGGATCACAATACTTTATTATTATAGAAGTACTAAATACAATATAATTTTAAAAGCTACATTTAAAATATGCAATTGCACAAAAATTCAAAAGTTACATTTCGAATAAAAAAATCTATTCTATAAAACTCTGTGCGATGCACGGGTTTTATACTAGTATGTTATTAGTTTTACTACAGAATAGTTTGCTTTTAGTGTGATATATTTAGCGATATTTAATTTAAATGTCACTAATTCAAATTTCTAATAGAATATATAGTGGATTTAGTGATATTTATTAGACCCTTTAACAGTATAAAAAAATCATCCTAAAACTTTGAGCGACATAGGATATAGTGACATTTTTTATAAATGTCACTATAGACTCATAAATGCCACTAAAGACTATAGTAACAATTACATATCTCATTAAATCCAATATCGCGAAAAGTTAAATTTGTTGTAGTATTTATTACTATCAAGTTCACGTTTCTCCAATAAAATGTAATAACATTATAACTTGATAATAGACAATTCAATATGAAGAATGATGCAAATATACTTATTTATTTTGAATTAGAAAATAAACATTTAGAGGTTATATAAAGTAAAAAAAATACTACTTTCTCCGTTCCACCATACTTGTTACATTTGACTTTTTACGCAAGTCAAATAAGGTCTCACATGACTATTTTTTCCACACATTAGTCGCAATATATGAAATCAACTATGTAGCGAGTATTTCAGCAGAGAGAAACTATTTTCTTAGAAATTCAAAAAAATATTAGAAAACATCAAGTTATCATCATCATCAACCCTATATCCTGTCTGTAAACAGAGTCTAGGTGAGGGAAGATGAAAGACACTATGTACCTGTCCTTCCTTCAAAGAGAGGACTAGAGGAATGTGGTCAATTTTACCCCAAAAGGAAAGATTCCTACATAAAAAGATTTAGAGTGACATGAATGCCTCCAGAGTAAAGCTACATGCACAAAACACCGTATGTAGTAAACAAATTCGGAAACAAAGTAATAAATAAGATGGGTAAGAAGACAATATGAATAGGTAAGCAACAACTAGCCATTAGGCAAGAAAGACAACTAATGAAACTATTAATAGTCTTGAAAGTGAATCTACCGTCTCCACCTATTCCTATCCCTAGTCAGGTGCTCGAAGAGGCCGTACAACTCACTTAAGTCATTCTTAATTTGCTCCACCCACGTTTTTTTAGGTCTTCCTCGACTTCTCTTACCCTCCACTAATATGCTTTTTATCCTTCTGATTGGATAAGCGATTCGTTTTCTTTTCACATGTCTAAACCATCATAGCCTATTTTCACACATCTTAGCCGATAATGGTGCAACACCTAGATTGTAACACCCGAATTTCCTCCGGTTCTTCACGATTTTGGTTTCGTTCAAGGTGTCGAAACCAAAATCGTGAAGGACCGGAGGAAATTCGGGTGTGTTACATAGATTCTCTCTTAAATCTTGGTTCTTGATTCTATCCATCCTTATGTTGCTCCACATCCACTTTAGCATTCACATCTCTGCTACTTTCATCTTTTGTTCATGAATGTTCTTAATGGGCCAACACTTTGTCCCATACAGTAATGCTAGCCTAATAATGACAGCTTTGTAGAATTTACCTTTCAATCTAATCGAAAACTTCCTATCACATAACACTCTGGTAGCCGCTCTCCACTTAAGACAACCTGCTCGTATATGATGTGTAACATCTCCATCAATCTCCCCATCATTCTGGATAACAAATCCTAGATATTATATAAACTTTTTTGTACTTGCAACTACATCTTCTCCAATCGTCACCTTTGGGTCATCATCTTTTTTATTGCCATTAAAAATTGCATCTCAAATATTCTGTTTTATACGACTTATATGCAACTATTTGTCTTCTAAAACCGCCCTTCATTCTTCTAATTCGATATTAGCCTCTTTGTTAGTTTCTGCGACCAACAATAAATCATTAGCGAAAAGCATGCATCAGGGCACAGTTTCCTAGATAGGCTTGGAGATTTCATCTATGATGTTGCAAAAAGGAAAGGAATTAGTGTTGATCCCTGATGTAAGCCTACATTCACGGGGGACGACTTTGTAAGTCCTACAAGTGTTTGTATGTTAGTAGATGCTCCATCGTACATGTTTCGTATTGCTTTAATATGGTTCTGTGAGATTCCCTTAGCCTTCAGGCACTCTTAGATGATACATCGTGGTAGCTATCGTAAGCCTTCTCCAAATCTATTACACCATATGCAAATACTTTTTCCTGTCCCTATTCTTTTCCAACAGTCTTCTTAACACATGTATAGCCTCAATGATTGATTTCTCTAGCATGAAACCAAATTGGTGTTCCCTAGTCACCGCCTCTTATCTAATTTTCTTCTCTATCACTCTTTCCCACAGCTTCATTGTGTGGATGAGGAGTTTGATCCCTCTATAAGTCCCACAAACTGGTAGATCGCCTTTGTTTTTATACAAAGGAATAAGTGTATTGATCCTCCATTATTTAGGCATTCAATGAGTCCTCCATATAACATTGAAAAGATTAGTTAACCATCGAATGCCTTCTTCTCCTAAACATCTCCATAACTCCATTGGGATGTGTCAGGACCAACAGCCTTGGTTCTCCCCATATCTTTGAGGGTCTTACTAACTTCATATGTGGTTATGTCCCTGTTTGGCCTATATTTATGTTAACTTTGGGCGTTAGGTACCTATTGTATCACCCCACCTATTATCTACCTGATTAGGCTAAGGAGCTACTTTGTACTCCAAATTTTCACTTGAATAAATCTCTAAAATGCACTATAAATGTAAAAGTTAATAGTAATAAATAAATTAAAGTGAAATTAAAATAAAATATAAATAAACTCAAAGGTACCTACAACCTCATAAAAGAATAGATCTCAAATGTTAAGCCTTATTCCTTGTCAAAAACCCAAAAATTTGTCAACTACGAATTCATCAAATAAATACAATGATATATTACGTTATTCCGTAATATAGCCACTTATCAATCCTCAGCTCCTACATGCAATTTTCTTGCAATTGAAAAACTTAAAACAAAAAAGTGTCAACAACAGAAGGTTGAGCGAGTAGACACACCTCACGTGAAACATTTTTATATTTTTCATTAAAACATGCTTCACAAACAGGGAGAAGAGAATAACTCATAATATTAAAACAAAAATCCTAGATCTATGTGCGCACTAAGTATCTAGTTGAGAGGATACTCCATAACTCTAGGACTATGTCTCTCTCGGGTGAAACTAGCCAATTCCTCAACAGCAACTCGCTTCGAAATATAGTAGAGATCCAAATGTTTCCTGTTCACAATATCATATCAAAGAGGATAGATCCATGGTCTTTTAAGTATATCACTCCATTAGAAAATCTTCTTTATCTCCTATAAATAAAAATAATTTATTTCTAACGTAATAAAAATAATTTATTTTTACAATTTCGAATTGTTACACCTATCCTTTCACCTCCACTAGTTCCCTAGTTCCATTCAACAATTGAGAGAAGTCCTGGTACCATCTTGTTTTAATGTCATCTTGTTTCACCAAAACTTGTCCATCCTCATCTTTGATGTACCTAACCATCTCATTGCTTCTTTCTAGCCTTAGCTTTAGCAAGTTTGAAAATATGCTTCTCTCCCTCTTTTGTTTCTAGCTTTTTATGAAACTCTTCGTTAGCCCGACCTTTTACTTGAGCTACCGCTTTCTTTGCTACCCATTTGACCTCTTTATAAGTATCTCTCTAATTAACTCGATCTCCCATTCTTTGGACGCCATGAGTTCTTCAAAACTTTTGTTTTTTTCATTTATCTTGTCCCTCACCTCTTTATCCACCACCACAACTCCTTATACACCTTAGGTTTACCTATCGACACTCCTAAGATCTCTTTAGCTGTTTGTCGAATATTGTTTGATCATAAATTTGAACATAAATTAATTGATTTGTAATTGATTTATGTATTTTTTGAATTGATGTTTGATTTTTTTTACAGTAATTGAGATTTTCATATTGATTACTAAATTTACTATTTCTGTATTACATAATAATCAAACAATATGAATTTATGATAATTTTTATATTATTGTATTCTCTCAAAAAGTTGAGCCAATTATTTCAAAATATTTTCGTATATAATATTTTTATCTCATTTCCTATCCTAACACATAAGATTATGTCACAATATTAACTCTTGAATATTTAAATGCAAATTCAAAGAAAGAAATTACTATTGACTGGTTTCTTCCTTCAAAGTTCTTCTTATTAGTATGTGATAATGGACATTAAGAGGATTATAGTTGAGACTTGAAACGAGATTTGAATTGAGAATATAAAAATAAATATTTTGTGTTCTTGTTTGCCAAATAATAAAAATGGATAAAAAATTAGGTAAAAATTGATTATATTTATAAAGTTATCCTTAGAACTCTTTTCTTTTCTTTACTTTAGTTAATGACAAAAATGTATATTTAAGGAAAATTTGATTCAAAAGATATGAACTAGACTTCATTTGATTCTAAATATGCGAACTAACGTTTTTCTTATAAAGGCTTGAACTTTGGGGTATGTCCGCATTTAAAAGTGTACAGGTAAATAGTAACCCTTGGTAACCGATTTCCATTCATATTTTGGAGATATTTATTCTTTTAAATGGTGAAGGAAAGCAGCAGCAAGCATTCTTCAATGGCTTCTTCTTTCTCAATCTTGAGAAGCTCAAATCCTCACTCCATTCACAGTAATCATGGATTTAGTGCTGGAATTCGTACAGTTAGGGAGGGTCCAAACATGGGAGAAAGGTGTTATGGATGCCCTAATTGGCCTGTAGTATTTTCAATTTTTTTAGGGTTAATCAATTTTTAGGTTTAGTACCATTTTTATTTTGTGTGTGTGTTCTTGAAGAATGATGATTGTGCGTTTTTAAATGGGACAAAGAATGTATGTATACACAAGAAGAAGACTTGCAGTTAAAGCTGAATGCCTGAGACAAAGAAGATGGTGAAGGAATTGGCTGAGATGAAGAAAAAAATCAGATTATAAGATGGACAAAGCCCTAATCAAGAAACAACAATACAAGGCTGAAATCAACAACCTTCTTTTGGAATTGAAGAAAGCAGCAGCTAGCGAGAACAACTTATTTGTAATTTTATATATGCATGGGCTATGTTTGTCATGTATATTGCTCTTTGCAAGAACTAGAATCCAAAAGAAGAGCATGCTAATGTAATGTCTAACCAAGCAGTATTTTGTAAGAATTATGAGTTAAGTAATGATATATCAGTTTCATCAAATTGATTTCTTCTTATTCATCTAATTGATAAACTGGAACTAGGGGTGTTTCAAAAA